>MU264415.1:0-27177 GCA_020310875.1 Ceratopteris richardii
AACCCCCACTGTCGTCTCGCTAAACAATGGATCCTAACATAAATTTTGCTGAGTAGAAGCTCCATACTCTCCTACAGGCATACAATCATCATGTTCATAAGAGTTTAATGGGTCTCTTTCTTATATTCTTTCTATTTCTTGAGTGATTTGAGCAAACTGTCATAACTTGCAAAGAATGAAGACCTGATTTGGATTGGATTCTGGCATAAGCAGATCCATCATCCATTACCTTAGTCTCCATTTGCACTTCAGCTATCAAGGGTTGTCCAAGGATAGCCTCATATGAACAATGGTCATGGACGAAGAAGTGAAATTCCTCAAAAATCCCTCCTATCATCATTGGCACAAAGGCGCATGCCCCAAGTAGAGCTCCAGAGCCATTATCTGCCATCCTCATCCTCCATCCATGACCTTCATCTATCGGCCACCTAAACTGATCATAGAGCTTCTTAGTAATCACATTTATTTCTGACCCTGAGTCAATCAAGGCCAGAGCAAAACATGACTCTTCATTGCTTCCTAATTTAAGCTTCATTTTAGGTGTCCCTCTTGCCCAAAAAGTCATGCTAAACTCACTCTCTGTGTTTCTCATCTCATCATCAGGTGTGATAGGACCTAAGGAATTCTTATGGCACCTGGCTATGTCATCATCCTCTTCATCATAAGTGTCACTCAATGCTACTGCTTCATTTTTCACTTGCATATCTTTAGTTGCTTCTCCCATCTCTACATCTTCAGGTAGTGGAAACCTCTTCCTCTTTATCAACTTTATAAAGTTGTCCTTGAATTCAGGCTTCGCAATGGAGAAGACCTGCTCCAAGGACATGGTCACTTCGCTCTTTAAGAGAATATCATTCACTATCTCTCTTGCATCATTTTTCTTTTCCAATTTAGAAATTAGAACTACCTTTGGGGTTCTCTTCTTTTTCTTCTTCTTCTCTTTTTCTTTCTCTTGAATATTTTCTTGACTTTCATCAGTCTTTTGAACAGGGTCTGGTTCTTTCTCTTTCTCCCCTCTACCTGTGAATTGGGGAAAGGGGGAATGAATAAACTTAATGAAAATCTATGAGGAAATAATGCGAGTACATCAGTTGCACAGTTACAACCAGTAGAGGAAGGAGATGAAAAGGAGACTAGACCTCGACCTCAAAGAAACTACTCTATAGAGGCATTAGTGAGGGCTAGGAATGCAATTATGTAGAAGACTGCCTGGAAGTCTCCTCTTGATCAATTCTCGATCTATTCGCATATAGCCAATGTAGAAGAAAAGAGGAAGAGGGATGAGAGCCAGGAAGAGACTGAGCGAGAGAGGAGAGGGACTAGGAAGCAAAGTCAAGAGGCTGAAGGGAAGGCTAAAGAGCCCAAAAAGAAAGTACAATTTAAAGAGCCTGTTGTCTCAAAGGAAGAGGCAAAGAAGAAGGAAATAAAGGAGGGAAAGAGGCCAGCTGGGCCAATTAAGATTCAAAGCATAGAATAGACTTTATTATGAATGCTGGCCATTTCTTTTGACATGGACGCTTGCATCATCATAAGATTTTCTATTTGTCGGTTGAGAATCTCAAGCTGTAGCTCCATTGGTAACCGCAAAGTGGATGCAACATTAGCAGAAGCTGATGCTGCAGGCACGTTTGGAATCACTGAAAGCGGAGCCTCCCTAGGTGGTTGTGGAGTTACTACTAGGAGATCTATCATATAATATTGTGTGCGTTGCCTGATCTGGGCAACCGCTTCCACTTCATCTCCTCACTACGGCCCACTGTTTTGTCAACCCAAATCTCTTTCAAGGCTCTTCTATCCTCCTCTCGACCTCAGTCTTGTCTTCAGGACTTAAAATCTTAAGGAAAGAAATGACTAGGTCAGGCTTCAATGCATCTAGATCGGCCTGTGGAAGTTGGGCATGTCTACTCAAGAATTCGTTTAATAAATGAGTCAGGGAAGCACTGGTTTTCGGGAGTTTACCCACCATAGGAACCCCTCTCTACTATGTTGGGAAAATCTTCCAACAAAAACAACTTATGTAATTCTTTTCTGAATTCGACCCAGGGCTTTGCTATGTGCACTGTAATAGATGCTAAGATAGACCCTGAAACTACCTGTGTGAAGTAATGTGCAAACACTTCTTCAGGTAGACCATAGATTCGTGCCTATTCCTCAAATACATCTAGGTATTCAGTCACATTCAGACCCGTAAACTTGCCTTTTTCTCTCAAAACCGCCTAGACTATACGAGCCCCCTGCTTCTCTATCACTAATTCCTTGAATATATCCTCCATTTCTCTTCTCTGGTCTGTCCTAGAGCTCGGAACGATGTCCAGTGTGAGTGGCTCTACTATCTCTCTCAGCTCAAAGTAGAGATCAGAGAGGAAACTGGATGGGTCACGAGCTAGGAGGTGGAGGTCAATCTAATCACTCTCTTCTAGGCCAAATGTGGTCTACTGCTCTCTTCAGTTCGCAAAATTTCAATGTATTTTCCCCTCTTTCAATGATATTTTCTGACGCTCTATCTAAGCTATGAAATCAACAAATCCCTAGTCCAAGCGGGAAAAAAAACTACACAAATGTATGGACTAAGCTAATGAAGAGTGTGGATGCCCAAACTTAAACAACAAAGTAATCTTTTTGTTTAAAGTGTGTGTGAAGCAATGCAAAAGATCATAGAACCTAAAATGCTAGTACCTGAAATATCTGATTAGACGTCGAGGTTCCTGTCTATCTTCTCAAGGAGTGGGTGACGTGTCGAGGATCACCGGGCAACTGCCTCGCTTCATGTGGGGTTTAGGTGTCGAGAAGGAAGTAGGTGATGGGAAGAGCTGGTGGAGGGTTGGATCAAGCCCCCGGTGTGCGCCGTTCCCACGTCCGGCAAGCGGCATTTGCACACTGGGCGCCTCGCCCTCTCTCTGGTGTGGCGATCATCGTAAGGCCCCTACCCTCTCTCAAAGAGATGAGCTAACGTGGGTACGCATGAGACCGTGGTCGGAAAGTTTTCCACCTTCCCGTTGACATCCAGAAAAATTAAAACATGTTTATTGGTTAACTCTAAACCCTCTATTACACTATTGATGAAATGTTTGGTTGGAACTTAACTCTTTGTAAGTGTTTGCATGTACAAATTGATGAAGAAGACATATGTTCATATTAGGGTTTACCCTAAACTGTTCATTTAATGTGTGTTTGAGCCACTAAATATTGAAACATGGGTATAGGACCCTAGGTTTACATTTATTTATGTGTATTTAAGTTAAGTACGTTAATTCTTGGTTAATGTTAGGGTTAAAGCTAAGTTTTCAATGGGTTCTCAGGGGTTTCCAAAGGGTTTTAATAGAGTTTGATGGGTTTCAAGTAGGGTTTTAAGGGTTTTTAGTATGTTTTAAGGGTTAAAATAACTCTTATTTAATTAAATTAATCTATATATTAAACATTTATGTATTAAAAATTAAAATATGATTTAATTAATTAATTTAATTATGTGTATGAATATAAATACTAAGGTATTTAGTTAATTAAACCCTAAACTAAGCTTAAATTAAATAAATTATTCAGTTATGAAAATGTAGGGTAATTAAAATTAAATAGATAAATTATGAGTCGTGTATATAGTTCAATATTAAAGTGTGGTAAGAAAAAGATGTGTAATTAAAGTGAAGTAAAAGAGTGGAGTGAGTAATTTATGCAATTAAAGTGGAAAAAGTGAATGGTAGAAAGGATCGTGTGTGAGTGAGGGTATTGAAAGAGAGGTTGAGAGAGAAAATTTATTTTAAGTATGGTGGATAAATGTGGGTAAAAGAGTGGATGAGAAATCAAATTAAGATTAAAAAGAATGGTAGGCATGACTCTCCTTGTGTGTATATATATGAGTATGTTGTGCTAGGTTTTACTAATGTCTTTTTATCATGTACTTTCTTCTTTGCATCTTTATACTCTTTTCCTTTCCGCTGCTGTTCGTGCAAGAGAGAGTGAGAGAGGTCATTTAGGAGTGCATTAATCAGTAATTTGATGGTGATATGATTGTCCTTAAGAAGATTATACATCTTAGTCTATCAAAGATTCTCTTGAAATCCATATCTGTTTATCAAGCATCGCAGGAGGTGGCGTACAAATTTTGTAGATGAGAGAGAAGATTCTATATTTTTTCTTTCTTTCCCTTGTTTAGGCAACTACACCTATTGTCATGGCTATAAAATCATACAGAGCATGGAGTTAGAGCCGAGTGGTGGCGCTATAGGCACGTAGTACGAGGATAAGTGGAGTGATTGTTGACGACAATCAAGAGCATGCACAGAGACTTAGGAAATGAGGATTTTTTCTGTTTTTATATATATATTTATTCCTTCCTCCCTCCACAGATACTGCACACGGTAGTGCAGCAGAGAGAGAGAAAGAGAGTCTGGGATGGCGCAAAAGACAAGAAGAGAGAGAGTGTTAGATAATTTTTTAGTTGTTTTTTTTTAAAAGAGAGCAAAAATCCCTCCTTCCCTCCCAGCAGGCTGCACGTGGTAGCGCCGCCAAGAGAGAGAAAGAGAGAGTGAGGGAGACAGAGGTAGTGAATGCGTGCCGAATTAGAGAGAGAGTGTGAGAATTTTATTAGTTTTTTTCTGCTGTCAATCCCTCCCTGCAGATTGAGCACGGCAGAGTGCGCCAAAGATGAGCTGTTATTAGAGAGAAGTAGAGATGCATTTAGGAGAAAAAAAAGAAAGAAAAAAAATGATAGAGAGAAAGAGAGAAATAATGATATGTTTTTTATTTTTTAAGTTACTTTATTTATTTTATATGTATATAGATATATGTATACATAAGTATACGTATGTATGTGCACATTATGAACAACATGAGTAGGTGTATGTATTTATATAAATAAAAAAGCATATGTATAAATATGTGAGAACATGTAAATGCAAAATGAATAAAAATGCAAGTATGGCATGAATGCATGTTTATATGCATATTATTATGCACGAACATGAGTGTTAATATGCATAAATGAGTTTTTTGGGATATATATTAGCATAATTAAGAGTGTGAAGGCATGTTAATAAATGCATTAGGAAATGTGTGAATGGATGCATTGTTATGCATGATAACTTATATATATATATATATATATATATATATATATATATATATATATATATATATATATATATATATATATATATATATATATATATATATATATATATATATATATATATATATATATGTGTGTGTGTGTGTGTGTGTGTGTGTGTGTGTGTGTATGTGTGTGTGTTAAGCATAAGTATGTGATTATGATGAGCATGTAAAGTACATTAGTATGCATGAGAAATGTATGTAAATGAACATAATAGCATGAATGTGAATGTATGCATTAGAGTGCATGTGAATGCTTTGATGTATGCATGAGCATGTGCATGTATATTAAGTAAGAATGAGAATGTTATGAGAATTATGTTTTTAAAGTATACTTATCTCTAATGTTTCTTGTAGACATTAAAACATTAGAGTGCATGTGAATGCTTTGATGTATGCATGAGCATGTGCATGTATATTAAGTAAGAATGAGAATGTTATGAGAATTATGTTTTTAAAGTATACTTATCTCTAATGTTTCTTGCCCCGGAAGTCAAGAAGTGTTAGAACAGTATTGCGAAAGAGTGAAGAATTCAACAATCCAGAGATCCATCAATCTTATATCAAACCATTGAAGAATATCTTTGATCAAGCTATTTCTATAGGAATCACTAGAATTTAGCATCCTCTTAGATAGATTTCATCATTTAAAAAGATTTATCTATAGCATTGTGAACACCTATTCTTGTTATTAGCATTAAGTCAATTACTATTTCCATTATCTTTATTATCAACGTCTTCAGAGTATTCAGTTAAATCTAAAAGTAATGCAACTATAGAAGTCGAAGTAGAAGTAGTTAAAGACATTATTACGCACGGATCTTTAATATCAGTATCTCATGATTTTTGTCTTACTAAGTTTTTAACGTTATTTTCCATTGCATCTGCTGAACCTCAAGATAGTGTTGATTCATTTCCACCACCTCTAATTAGACGTACACAACCTCAGCATATTGAAAACCAAGAAGACAAAATTATAAAAGAAAACATAACTGAGGAAACCTTAATATTACCTTCACCTCAAGAAGCTATTGATAGCTATAGGGCCGCTCAACCATACGGTCCTTAGAAGTATAGAGTGATAAGCTTACCTATTAGATTTTTCTTAAATTTAGAGTTATTTAGAATTTCATTTACCCTAGACATAAAGAAAAATATACCTAATTTACCTGAGATTGTCTCAATCACCCTACGTGTGCCAAAGGATTTAGTAGTTGACTTGATCCACCAGCCGTGTGTCCGCAACTTCCCAACATTTTTGGTGAACCTGACGTGAAGGTTCGGCGTGGAATCTTAGGTATAAAGGTAATTTTTTAATTCTGTTCTACCTCGTAAGAATTAGAAACATTCCTTTTGGGCATAGCAAATAGATTTAGCAAGCTTCCCAATCCAAGTTAAAACACTTCAAATGATGGACTGAGCACTGAGAACAAGTTTCAACAATTTTTGGAACCGCCCCACAATTCTCGGGGCTCTGTAGAGATAGACCAGTAAGCAGTAAAATGCAGATATCTCCAAACTTATGAATTCAATGACCTTGAAACTTTGTATGCACAACATAGACAGTACGAGCTATCCAACGCAAGTTAAATCACGGAAAAAGGTTCCGTAAAATTTGAGATATGACCTTCTGAAGGTATTGCTCTGAGTGAGTATAGCAGAGAACAAAACAGAGAAGTAGATGATAATAAATGTATAGATTCACATATGATTACAACCACATTGGCAATGAATCTTTGCACAATGGGAGTAGAATGATAGAGCTATGGAGTAAGCTCTTCAATGTCTACAAAATGACATGAAGTGGTCACGTACAAGGCTTGCTAATCGCCTCTTCCTTCTTGCTCCTTTTATCCCTATTCTTGGAGGGAGTTTTGAATTCGAATTCGAATGGATCCACCTAAAAGTGATCCCCAAAGTTAGGAGATATTCCCTCAGCTCAAAAAGTCATGGTTTTTGGTAGTTAGAGCCATGAAATTGCTTTCACATCATGCATGAGGTAAGCCATCCTTTTCCTTTTTCTTTTTTCAATTACAAGAGATAAAAATGAACTCTTTTACAAGAGGTGTTCACATGACTACTCATGTGACTTACAAATGAGGATGATATCAAATATATCAAGCATGTAGGCTTGGGTAAAATGCACCAACAGCTCCCCCTCAAGCCTAACATGCTTGTCCTTCAAATAAGTCTTCAATTGTCCTTGATTTCCTGCAAGCCAATGATCAACTTGAATCTACTTAATTTTGTACCATCAAGAGCTTTACTCAACATGTCGGCACATTGCATATCTGTAGAGACATAGGATAGTTGAATATCCTTGCTCATTAGCTTCTCCCTTACGTAATGGTAGTGGACTTCAATATGCTTGGTTCTAGCATGGTATACCGGATTAGCTGCTAGATGTAGTGAGCTTGTTGTCACCAAAAATATGAGGTGTTGAAGAATGAAGTCCAAGATCTATGTACAAAGACTTTAACCACATGATTTCTTGAGATGCATTAGCCAAACCTCTATATTCTACTTCAGTAGAAGATAATGCCACGGTTGGTTGCTTCTTCCATGACCAAGAAATGATTTTTGAACCTGCAAATGATATATACCCGGATGTGCTTCTTCTATCATCTTTAGATCCGGCCCAATCTACATCTGAGTAGACCTTTAACTCAATATCTGAAGTATATGAATAAAACAAACCTTCATTCATGGTCCCCTTTAGGTACTTGAGAAGTCTCTTGGCCGCTTCCATATGTGGTCTTCTTGGCTTATGCATAAACTGACTCAATATGCTAACACTATAGCATATATCCACCCTTGTGAGTGTTGCATAGTTCAAACTTCCAACCAAGCTTTGATAGCTTGTGATGTCTTCAATTGGCTCTCATTCATAAGCACTAAGCTTATGATTTTGCTCAATAGGTGTACCTGCACACTTGGTATTTTCCATCTTGAACTTGATGAGCATGTCATGGACATACTTCCTTTGTGTGATGTATATACCTGAACCTGTGTAGATCAACTCCAATCCAAGAAAATAAGTGAGTGGTCCGAGGTCACTTATTTTGAACTCCTCCTCCATTTGACTCTTTACCTGTTTGATTCCTTCAAGATCATTGCCTGCGATAATAATATCATCAACATACACACATAAATAGATCACTTCAGATCCATTCCTCTTTATGAACAAAGAGGTATCCGCCTTGTTAGCTTTGAATCCTTGGTCCTACAAATAAGTCACCAATCTGAAATTCCAAGCTCTTATAGCTTGCTTCAATCCATACAAAGCTTTCTTTAGTTTGCATACATAGTTAGGATGATGTGCATCCTCATATCCAGGAGGTTGTGCCATATACACTTCCTCAGAAATCCATCCATTCAAGAAAGCATTCTTTACATCAAGTTGATAAAGATTCCAATTTCTAGATGCAGCAAGACTAATGAGAACCCTAATTGTATGCATTTTTGCAATAGGAGAGAAAGTCTCCTCATAATCAATACCATGGGTTTGAGCAAACCCTTTAGCAACTAACCTTGCTTTGTGTCTATTTATACTTCCATCTAGATTCCTCTTGATTTTGTATATCCATCGAGATCCGATTATCTTCATAGATGGCTTGTTAGGTATAAGCTCCCAAGTGTCATTCTCCTTCAAGGCTTCCATTTCTTCATCCATTGCATCTCTCCAAGCTTTCTTGCTTTGTGCTTGTTCAAATGTGGTAGGTTCTTCATTGGTTGAATCCTTTGCAATGTAGATTGAGTGCTTTGTGACCAAAGAAGTATCATAACCAAACCTCTCTGGTTTCTTCTTCTCCCTTGAAGACCTTCTAAGTGGTTGATGTGAGCTCTCGGGTCCATATGTAGCATCTTGCATCTTTGCTTTACCTTTGTTCTTCCATAGCTTTAGTCTTTCCAAGTCATCTAGGTCAATCTTCGAATCACTTTCTTCAATCTCCTTTGGCTCCTTTGGTTGAAGTGATGGAAAATCTTCATCCAAGTCATATGGCAACTTCACTTTCCTGTCATCATCAAACCATGATTTGTTTTCATCAAAAATTAAATCTCTACTCACAGAAAATCCTTCATTGGTTGGATTGTACAATCTATATCCTTTTTGGTTTTGGTCATAACCAATAAATACACACTTCTTTGCCTTGGGATCCAATTTCCCTCTTACTTGAGAAGGTATGTGAGCATAGGCTAAGCGTCCAAAGATTTTGCAATGCTCTAGACTAGGTCTTCTTCCATTCCACACTTCATATGGAGTGGTTCCATCTAGTGACTTAGATGGAAGTCTATTTATGAGATATGTGGCTGTCGACACAGCCTCTGCCCATAGGTAGTTCGGCAATCCCTTTTCGTTGAGCATGGACCTTGCAGCTTCGACAATAGCTCTGTTTCTCCTCTCTGCTACACCATTGAGTTCGGGTGTATACCTTGTAGTGACTTCCCTTTTAATGCCTCTTTCATGCAAGAAGGCATCAAATTTAGAAGAGAAGTATTCTCCTCCACCATCTGATCTGAGTCGTTTCAAAGTCCTACCTCTTTGGTTTTCAACAAGAGCAATATACTTCTTAAAGCAATTAAACACTTCATCCTTGTGCTTCATGAAAAAGAGAATGGTCCACCTACTACAATCATCTATGAAAGACACATAATATCTTGAGCCTGATATAGATGGCTCCTTACTTGGACCCCACACATCCGTGTGCACTAGATCCAAAGAATTTTGATACATATATCCTTTCTTATTGAAAGGTTGTCTATGAGCCTTGCCGAGTTGACAAGCTTCACACTTATAAATCATGTGTTGCCTTGTGATATTAGGCAAACCAAGTACACTTTGGTCCCTGCAAATCTGTTTGAGTGTCCTCTCACCAATGTGAGCAAGCCTTTTGTGCCATATCTCCAACATTGTTAGAGTTTGAGATCCATAGCTAAACAAAGCTATGTTCTTTGTATTTCCACTTCAAAAGTGAAAAGCCTTCCTGTCTTTTCTCCTTTGGCAATCCTTCGAAAGCCTTGCCTTGGGTCTTCAACATATGCTCCAAATCGATTGAATCTAACCTCCAATCCTTTTTCAACAATCTGTCCAACACTTATTAATTTTTTGGTAATTGTAGGGACATACAAGACTTTGCTTAAGAGGTTCATATTCCCATTTGATGTCTTCACATTACCTATCTTCTCCACTGAGTGCTTTGTGTCATCTCCTGTCTGCACTTCATGCTTGTTATGAGGATCTTCCAAATCAGAAAGTAAGCCACATTTCGTGCTACATGGTTCAAGCATCCCGAATCAATGTAAAATATGTGATCATCATCCTTACCCTTCTTCGCTGATAGATTCATAATCAATAATGAATCTTCTTGACTTTGGTCCTCTGCATAGTTGTTCTAATCTCTTCTTCCTCTATGGCCACTTTGATAGTTGTTGTTGTTGTTGTAATTGTTGTTGTAGTAGTTGTTGTTGTTGTAGCCTCCATTGTATCTATCTCTATTTGATCCATAGCCACGTCTATTGAATCCTCTTCCTCTTGAGTTCCTCAGGTTCCTTAAACATTCTTCAGTAGTATGGTTAGATAAGCCACATATGCTGCAAGGTTGAGATGATTGGAATCTCCCCCTGCCTTGCTTTCCACCTCTGCCTCTTCCTCTAGCTCTTCCTCTACCTGCAAAGTTTTGCTTGGAAAGAGCTTCCTTCATCTTCATTCTTCCTATTCTTTGACTTGTCCTTGACCTTAGCTTTATCAGAATATAAGGCAGAAGTTTGATTACCTCTTGAGGACTCACCACCTTTGCTAATCTTTGCTTCATGAGTGAAGAGTTGGCCCATGAGTGTGTTGAGGTCGGGTACATGCATATGCATGTATAAATCCATGGCTGTTGTGAATGACTCCCACTTGTCGTCTGCTTTGATTCCATTCATGATTTGTCTTATGATTTGCTCCTCTTCAATTACCTCTCCAATGCTTCCAAGTTGGTCGGAAATCTCCTTCATCTTTGTGACATAATCAGTCACATTTTGCTTCGGGCTTTTCTTCATTGTTGTGAACTCCATCCACAATTGGTTCTTCCTTGCTCGAGTGTTGGAAGAGAAGAAAGAAGCAAGTGCATTCCAGGTCTCTCTTGATGTCTTGCATCCCTTGACATGAGGTAAAAGAAAATCAGAGATTGAGTTTAGAATATAGGACCTTGCAAGTGCATCCTTCGAACACCAATTCGAAAGTCCTTCCACTTCTTCATGTGATGGTTGCCCTTTGTTCCTCATGGTTGGCATTGCTTCATCTCCGGATATGAATCCATATAGATTCCTCCCTTGAAGGTAAGCCTCCATCCTTAGAGACCATGCCGGGTAGTTGTTTCGATCCAATTTATCAATTTTTGATGGAAATCCATCTCCCATGTTGCTTGACTATGCTCTGATACCACTCTGAAGAGAGATGGTGGATGCAATCCAAAGATGAGTAGGTGATGCTATAACCAGCTTCACACCAGCCAACTGAGACTTCATATTTGATTAGTAGACCCTTTAAGCTTCCTAAATCCACCAAAATATCAGCCAAGTACTTTGGAACATGTATCCCAAAAGTTTAAGTCAAGACAGACTAGTTGCGAAATGACTAGCTCCCAAAACTTGCTATTTTTGGACATACACCTCCTGGAAAAATAAACAGTGCTCTCAACCTGGTAGGAATTAGAAAACTTCCTTTTGGGCATAGCAAAAAGAGTTAGCAAGCTTCCCAATACAAGTTAAAACACTTCAAATGATGGACTCAGCACTGAGAACAAGTTTCAACAATTTCTAGAACCTCCCACAATTCTCGGGGCTCTCTAGAGATAGACCAGTAAGCAGTAAAATGCAGATATCTCCAAAAATATTAATCACATGACCTTGAAAATTTATATTCACAAAGTAGACAGTACGAGCTATGCAACGCAAGTTACATCACTGCAAAAGGTTCAGTAAAACTCGAGATATGACCTTCTGAAGGTACTGCTCTGAGTGAGTATAGCAGAGAACAAAACAGAGAAGTAGATGATAATAAATGTATAGATTCACATATGATTACAACCACATTGGCAATGAATCTTTGCACAATGGGAGTAGAATGATAGAGCTATGGAGTAAGCTCTTCAATCTCTACAAAATGACATGAAGTGGTCACGTACAAGGCTTGTTAATCGCCTCTTCCTTCTTGCTCCTTTTATAGCTATTCTTGGAGGAAGTTTTGAATTCGAATTTGAATGGCTACACCTAAAAGTGATCCCCAAAGTTAGGAGATATTCCCTCAGCTCAAAAAGGCATGGTTTTTGGTAGTTAGAGCCATGAAATTGCTTTTACATCATGCATGAGGTAAGCCATCCTTTTCCTTTTTCTTTTTTCAATTACAAGAGATAAAAATGAACTCTTTTACAAGAGGTGTTCACATGACTACTCATGTGACTTACAAATGAGGATCATATCAAATATATCAAGCATGTAGGCTTGGGTAAAATGCACCAACAGCTCCCCCTCAAGCCTAACATGCTTGACCTCAAATAAGTCTTCAATTGTCCTTGATTTCCTGCAAGCCAATCATCAACTTGAATCTACTTAATTTTGTACCATCAAGAGCTTTAGTCAACATGTCGGCACATTGCATATCTGTAGAGACATAGGATAGTTGAATATGCTTGCTCATTAGCTTCTCCCTTACGTAATGGTAGTGGACTTCAATATGCTTGGTTCTAGCATGGTATACCGGATTAGCTGCTAGATGTAGTGAGCTTGTGTTATCACCAAAAATATGAGGTGTTGAAGAATGAAGTCCAAGATCTGTGTACAAAGACTTTAACCACCTGATTTCTTGAGTTGCATTAGCCAAACCTCTATATTTTGCTTCAGTAGAAGATAATGCCACGGTTGGTTGCTTCTTCCATGACCAAGAAATGATTTTTAAACCTGCAAATGATATATACCGGGATGTGCTTCTTCTATCATCTTTAGATCCGGCCCAATCTACATCTGAGTAGATGTTTAACTCAATATCTAAAGTATATGAATAAAAAAAACCTTCATTCATGGTCCCCTTTAGGTACTTGAGGACTCTCTTGGCCGCTTCCATATGTGGTCTTCTCGGCTTATGCATAAACTAACTCAATATGCTAACAGTATAGCATATATCCACCCTTGTGAGTGTTGCATAGTTCAAACTTCCAACCAAGCTTTGATAGCTTGTGATGTCTTCAATTGGATCTCCTTCATAAGCACTAAGCTTATGATTTTGCTCCATAGGTGTACCTGCACACTTGGTATTTTCCATCTTGAACTTGACGAGCATGTCATGGACATACTTCCTTTGTGTGATGTATATACCTGAATCTGTGTAGATCAACTCCAATCCAAGAAAATAAGTGAGTGGTCCGAGGTCACTTATTTTGAACTCCTCCTTCATTTGACTCTTTACCTATTTGATTCCTTCAAGATCATTGCCTGTGATAATAATATCATCAACATACACACATAAATAGATCACTTCAGATCCATTCCTCTTTATGAACAAAGAGGTATCCGCCTTGCTAGCTTTGAATCCTTGCTCCTGCAAATAAGTCACCAATCTGAAATTCTAAGCTCTTGGAGCTTGCTTCAATCCATACAAAGCTTTCTTTAGTTTGCATACATAGTTAGGATGATGTGCATCCTCATATCCAGGAGGTTGTGCCATATACACTTCCTCAGAAATCCATCCATTCAAGAAAGCATTCTTTACATCAAGTTGATAAAGATTCCAATTTCTAGATGCAGCAAGACTAATGAGAACC
Source organism: Ceratopteris richardii (assembly GCA_020310875.1). Taxonomy (NCBI): domain Eukaryota; kingdom Viridiplantae; phylum Streptophyta; class Polypodiopsida; order Polypodiales; family Pteridaceae; genus Ceratopteris; species Ceratopteris richardii. The sequence goes on from MU264415.1 coordinate 13,908, forward strand.
CTAATTGTAGGCATTTTTGCAATAGGAGAGAAAGTCTCCTCATAATAAATACCATGGGTTTGAGCAAACCCTTTAGCAACTAACCTTGCTTTGTGTCTATTTATACTTCCATCTGGATTCCTCTTGATTTTGTATATCCATCGAGATCCGATTATCTTCATAGATGGCTTGTTAGGTACAAGCTCCCAAGTGTCATTCTCCTTCAAGGCTTCCATTTCTTCATCCATTGCATCTCTCCAAGCTTTCTTGCTTTGTGCTTCTTCAAATGTGGTAGGTTCTTCATTGGTTGAATCCTTTGCAATGTAGATTGAGTGCTTTGTGACCAAAGAAGTATCAAAACCAAACCTCTCTGGTTTCTTCTTCTCCCTTGAAGACCTTCTAAGTGGTTGATGTGAGCTCTCGGGTCCATATGTAGCATCCTGCATCTTTGCTTTACATTTGTTCTTCCATAGCTTTAGTCTTCCCAAGTCTTCTAGGTCAATCTCCGAATCACTTTTGTCAATCTGCTTTGGCTCCTTTGGTTGAAGTGATGGAAAATCTTCATCCAAGTCATATGGCAACTTCACTTTCCTGTCATCATCAAACCATGATTTGTTTTCCTCAAAAATTAAATCTCTACTCAGAGAAAATCCTTCATGGTTGGATTGTACAATCTATATCCTTTTCGGTTTTGGTCATAACCAATAAATACACACTTCCTCTGCCTTGGGATCCAATTTCCCTCTTACTTGAGAAGGAATGTGAGCATAGACTAAGCATCCAAAGATTTTGCAATGCTCTAGACTAGGTCTTCTTCCATTCCACAGTTCATATGGAGTGGTTCCATCTAGTGACTTAGATGGAAGTCTATTTATGAGATATGTGGCTGTCGACACAGCCTCTGCCCATAGGTAGTTCGGCAATTCCTTTTCGTTGAGCATGGACCTTGCAGCTTCGACAATAGCTCTGTTTCTCCTCTCTGCTACACCATTGAGTTCGGGTGTATAGCTTGTAGTGACTTCCCTTTTAATGCCTCTTTCATGCAAGAAGGCATCAAATTCAGAAGAGAAGTATTCTCCTCCACCATCTGATCTGAGTCGTTTCAAAGTCCTACCTATTTGGTTTTCAACAAGAGCAATATACATTTTAAAGCAATTAAACACTTCATCCTTGTGCTTCATGAAAAAGAGAATGGGCCACCTGCTACAATCATCTATGAAAGACACATAATATCTTGAGCCTGATATAGATGGCTCCTTACTTGGACCCCACACATCCGTGTGCACTAGATCCAAAGGATTTTGATACATATATCCTTTCTTATTGAAAGGTTGTCTATGAGCCTTGCCGAGTTGACAAGCTTCACACTTATAAATCATGTGTTTCCTTGTGATATTAGGCAAAACAAGTACACTTTGGTCCCTGCAAATCTGTTTGAGTGTCCTCTCACCAATGTGAGCAAGCCTTTTGTGCCATATCTCCAACTCTATTAGAGTTTGAGATCCATAGCTAAACAAAGCTATGTTCTTTGTATCTTCCACTTCAAAAGTGAAAAGCCTTCCTGTCTTTTCTCCTTTGGCAATCCTTCGAAAGCCTTGCCTTGGGTCTTCAACATATGCTCAAAATCGATTGAATCTAACCTCCAATCCTTTTTCAACAATCTGTCCAACACTTATTAAATTTTTGGTAATTGTAGGGACATACAAGACTTTGCTTAAGAGGTTCATATTCCCATCTGATGTCTTTACATTACCTATCTTCTCCACTGAGTGCTTTGTGTCATCTCTTGTCTGCACTTCATGCTTGTTATGAGGATCTTCCAAATCAGAAAGTAAAGCCACATTTCCTGCTACATGGTTCGAGCATCCCGAATCAATGTAAAATATGTGATCATCATCCTTACCCTTCTTCACTGATAGATTCATAATCAATAATGAATCTTCTTGAGTTTGGTCCTCTGCATAGTTGTTCTAATCTCTTCTTCCTCTATGGCCACTTTGATAGTTGTTGTTGTTGTGTAATTGTTGTTGTAGTAGTTGTTGTTGTTGTAGCCTCCATTGTATCTACCTCTATTTGATCCATAGCCACGTCTATTGAATCCTCTTCCTCTTGAGTTCCTCGGGTTCCTTAAATATTCTTCAGTAGCATGGTTAGATAAGCCACATATGTTGCAAGGTTGAGATGATTGGAATCTCCCCCTGCCTTGCTTTCCACCTCTGCCTCTTCCTCTAGCTCTTCCTCTACCTGCAAAGTTTGCTTGGAAAGAGCTTCCTTCATCTTCATTCTTCCTATTCTTTGACGTGTCCTTGACCTTAGCTTTATCAGAATATAAGGCAGAAGTTTGATTACCTCTTGAGGACTCACCACCTTGCTAATCTTTGCTTCATGAGTGAAGAGTTGGCCCATGAGTGTGTTGAGGCTCGGGGTACATGCATATCCATGTATAAATCCATGGCTGTTGTGAATGACTCCCACTTGTCCGTCTGCTTTGATTCCATTCATGATTTGTCTTATGATTTTCTCCTCTTCAATTACCACTCCAATGCTTCCAAGTTGGTCGGAAATCTCCTTCATCTTTGTGACATAATCAGTCACATTTTGCTTCAGGCTTTTCTCATTGTGTGAACTCATCCACAATTGGTTCTTCCTTGCTCGAGTGTTGGAAGAGAAGAAAGAAGCAAGTGCATCCAGGTCTCTCTGATGTCTTGCATCCTTGACATGAGGTAAAAGAAAATCAGAGATTGAGTTTAGAATATAGGACCTTGCAAGTCCATCCTTCGAACACCAATTCGAAAGTCTTTCCACTTCTTCATGTGATGGTTGCCCTTTGTTCCTCATGGTTGGCATTGCTTCATCTCGGATATGAATCCATATAGATTCCTCCCTTGAAGGTAAGCCTCCATCATTAGAGGACCATGCCGGGTAGTTGTTTCGATCCAATTTATCATGTGAACTATAGCTTGTAACTACTTGATCATTTACCATTGTAAAAGATTAATTCCTTGGAGAATCTTGTAAAAGCTTATATCTCTTGGAGTTAGGAATAATATTAGCTACAACGCAAAATTGAATGAATATCTCCAAAATTAGTGGAGTACTTTTTTGATTGGATCCAAGTTTGAATTCAAAATTCAAACTTAGAAGAAATACTTATAAAAGACCTTCTGAAATCTCGCGGGCTACTGTGCCTCATTTAGAGCTGTGTCCATGATCATTTGTAGAGCTTGAGTAGATCATACCATAGCTCACTCTGTTCATCATCATTGAACATCATTATAATGCGAATGACTTTGTACAATCATGTGTTATAATACATATAGCTCATTGAACATCTCTGTCTACTTCTCTGCTATGACTACTTAGAACAGTTAACTTCCTCTGGTCATATCTCTGCGACTACTCAACCATTTTGCATAGTCTTTGGCTTGTTGGAACCAAATTTGAGTCTCCTTTGTGCTAAACAAAGTTCAAGGCATTTGGTTTAGGCATCTGGGAGACACCGGCTTCAAATTGCTCACTGGCCATCTACTCATTAGTCCCTTAAAAGTCCGGGGTAAGATTTGATTTGCTAAAATGATTTCTTATAGCATAGTTGATCATTTTAAATGAGTCCACTTGAAATGATTAGCTATCTACGTTAATTGAATTCCTCCAAAAGGATTTTTTGTCAATTGTTACTGTACTGTGAACTCTAAATAAAAAAGCCAGTGGGTGTATGGATTAAAATATTAAGTTTTTTAACACCAGTTATTCCTGAAACTAGTTTGTTTTGGATTAATTATTTCAAGCGGTCAACCCCAAAGTACAAAGGTACTTCCTTGGTGTCATTTTCAAGCTAAAAGGGCCTACTTTATGACTCTGAAGTGCATCACGGATGGTACAAAGCAGGTTTTAGCAGTACCGCCGCACTTCCTTGAGGTATCCATCCATCTCTTCCAATAGTGGTATGAGAGCAAGTTGAGGTATAATGGGAGATGGTTTCCCTTATTTCATTGACAAATTGGATAGGAATAGTTATCCAGCATGGTTTTTGAGGATGAAGACCTATCTACAAGGAAGAAGTCTCTATGGATACATATGAGGAAATGAGGAGATGCCCATATTTAGAACCAAAGATCAACCTACAAGACGGGAGCAAGAAAAACTCAACTCATGGTGTGCCAAAGATGCATAAGCTAGGTCATATCTACTTAACTCTATCTCTAACTTCCTTCTTCCTCATATTAGGAATTGAAGAACTTCCAAAGAGACTTGGGATATTCTATCTTCATACTTTTCTTTCAATACAAGAGCTAGGAACAATCAATTGTGGATGCATTTTACTACTCAAAAGAAGCAACCTAAGAAAAATGTTTGAGAGTTTTTGACTAAAGTGAAGGATGTGGCTAATCAGTTGGCAAGCATAGGAGAGGAGATTGAAAGGGAGCAAACAGTCAGAGAGATAATCAATGGCATCAAGGCAGATGATAAATGGGAATCCTTCACAACTGCAATGGATCTTTATATGGATATGCAAATCTGTGATCTAACCACTTTCATGGGACAACTCTTCAACCATAAGGACAAGCTCAACTAAAATGATGAATCATTAAGAGGTAACAATTCTTCTGCCCTCTATACAGATAAAGGAAAGTCTAAGGATAAAGGAAAGAGTAAAAAGTTTGAAGATGAAGGTTCTACGTCTCAAGCTAACTATGCACGGAGAGGTAGGAATTCAAGAGGGAGAGGTAGAGGAGGTAAACAAGGTAAGGGGAGACCTTTCAACTCTTCCCCATGCAATATATGCGGACTGTCTAATCACACAACAGATGAGTGCTATAGGAACTTCAAGAGCTAGAGAGATAGAGGATTCCAAAGAGGTAGCTACTCATAATCAAGATGAAGATTCAACCATAATCAAGGTTACAACCATGGATACAACAATAGTTATCAAGGAGGATACAAATCAAGAATAGACTTCAACAATTATACAAAGGATCAAGAGGATTCTCTTCTCATTATGAACATGACCTCAAAATAAGGTATGAATGATGAGCATCTCTTCCATATTGACTTAGGTTGTCCAAACCATGTACCAAGAGATATAGCTCTCCTTTCTGATCTTGAAGACTCCAAAGGAAAGCACCAAGTGCAGACAGGTGATCATACCAAGCATTCAGTTGTCAAGGTAGGAAATGTTAAAACTTCTGATGGGAATAAGAATCTGTTGAGCAGAGTTCTTTATGTACATACTATCACAAAGAATTGGATGAGTGTTGGAGAGATAGTGGAAAAGGGTTTGCAGGTTAGGTTCAATAAATTTGGAGCCTTTGTGGAGGACCCTCGACATGGATTCACGAGAATTGCAAAAGGAGAGAAAACAGGTAGATTGTTTACATTTGAGCTTGAGGACAATAGAAACATTTCACTTTAGAATAATAAGGATCAAACCTTGTCTGATTTAGAGATATGGCACAAAAGATTAGGACACATTGGTGAGAGAACATTGAAGCAGATATGTAGAGATCAATGTGTACTTGGGATACCTAATGTATCCAAGCAACATATGATCTATAAATGTGGTGCATGTCAGTTTGGTAAATCACACAGGTTAACCTTTACAAAGGAAGGCTATATGCATGAGGATTATTTGGAACTTGTCCACACAGATGTGTGGGAACAAAGCAAGGACCCTTCAGTTTCAGGCTCAAGGTACTATGTGTCATTCATTGATGATTTTAGTAGGTGGACTATCTGGTATTTCATGAGACATAAGGATGAAGTGTTCAGTTGTTTCAAAAAGTATCTTGCACTTGTGGAAAATCAAATAGGAAAGAGTTTAAAGAGGATAAGGTCAGATGGAGGAGGTGAGTACTTCTTTAATGATTTTGATGCATTTTTGTAGGAGAGAGGTATCAAGAGAGAGATCACAACTAGATATACTCCTGAGCAAAATGGAGTAGCAGAGAGGAGGAACAAATTGATTGTGGAAGTAGCTAGATCTATGCTAAATGAAAAGAAGTTGCCTATTATTTGTGGGCAGAGGCTGTGTCTACCACTACTTATCATATTAATAGGTTACCTTCTAAGTCCCTTGATGGGATGACCCCCTATGAGGCATGGAATGGTAGTAGACCATCACCTGAAGATTGCAGAATATTTGGATGTGTTTCTTATGTGCATTTTCCATCTCAAATCAGAGGTAAGATAGACCATAAGGTAGAGAAATCATTTTCATAGGTATGATATAAATCAAAAGGGGTATAGGCTTTACACTACAACATATGAGGGGCATACCGACGCTGCATATACGGACGGTCATAGTCGGCATCGGTATAGCCCTCGAAAAATCTCCCTAAGAGATACCGACGGTCAAGTGACCGTCGGTATGACCGTTTTAAACGGATCGTCGATGTGGCCTGCAGCTGCCGGTATAAGCGTCGGTATAGGCATCGGTATAGGCGTCGGTATGAGCGTCGGTATAAGCATCGGTAAGTTACTGGCAACTACCGACATGTATACCGACGTCCATACTAGCGCCTATATCGACGGTGAATTTTTAAACATACCGCGAACCCGAGAGAAAAACTTCACATTTCTGCGTGTGTTTGAGTACTGTCGGTCTACTGTCGAACTTGCGCGCGCGAACCTGCATTGTCTTGTGCACACACACACACACGGATCTCTCTCTCTACACACACACACTCTCTCTCGGCTTAGCTCTCACATCTTGGTAAGTGTTGCGCGTACTGTTAGCATTTGTGTTTCTCTATGCTTTAGGGTTTCTAATTTCTCTTTTCGGTGATTTTGTAGAAGTTCGTTGGCATCGATTGTTTGGAATTGGACGAGAGACAACCTACATTACGCTTTGACGACAACGATTCAAAGAGAGACATACTTTTAGTGATTCTTTTATTCGCTATTGATAGGGAGAGAAGGAGAGAGAGAGAGAGAAAGAGAGAGAGAGAGAGAGAGAGAGAGAGAGAGAGAGAGAAAGAAAGAGAGAGAGAAGAGAAAGGAAGATACACATTAATTTACACATGCATACATACACACATACATGTACACACATGCATGCTTACATATGCACACCTATACACACATGCATGCTTACATACACACACACATATACACATATGCATGCATACACACACACATAAATTTACACACATGCATACATACACACACATGCATACACACATACATACACACACATATATACACATATGCATACATACACATACACACACACATATACACACATACATACACACACGCATATATACACAGATATACACACATGCATGCATACATACACACACATATACCGGCATGCATGCATACACACATATATACACACATGCATACATACACACATATACACACATGCATGTATACATACACACACATGTATACACATGCATACACATACACACACATACACATGCATGCATGCATACATACACACACGTACACACACATGCACACACATGCATGCCTACATACACACACATACACATACACACACATGTATACACATGTATACATACACACACACATGTACACATGCATACATACACACACATATACACACATGCATACATACACACATATAATCCTATTTTTATTTTGAAGTTTTTGTTTTACATCAAATATATAAAAATAGGATTAGGGTTTTAGGGTTAAATATTTAAGATTAGGGTTTAGGGTTTTAAATAGGATTAGGGTTTTAGGGTTAAATATTTAAGATTAGGGTTTAGGGTTTTAGGTCTAGATATTTAAGATTAGGGTTTTAGGGTTTAGTATTTCAGATTTAAGTCTAAGTCTTTCTGATTAGGGTTTTAGGATTTTAATACGTAGATAACATATATACACAAACACACATATACATATAATACATACATACATATAGATACACATGCATACAAAAATATACATATTTTAGATTTAAATCTTTAAGATTAGGGTTTTAGGGTTATAACACCTACATAACATATATGCATACATACACATACACATATAATACATATATACATGTATATACACATGTATACAGAAATATACATATTTTAGGTCTAGATATTTAAGATTAGGGTTTTAGGGTTTAGTATTTCAGATTTAAATCTAAGTCTTTTTTATTAGGGTTTTAGGATTTTAATACGTAGATAACAGATATACACAAACACACATATACATATAATACATACATACATGTAGATACACATGCATACAAAAATATACATATTTTAGATTTAAATCTTTAAGATTAGGGTTTTAGGGTTATAACACCTACATAACATATATGCACACATAATACATATATACATGTATATACACATGTATACAGAAATATACATATTTTAAGTCTAGATATTTAAGATTAGGGTTTTAGGGTTTAGTATTTCAGATTTAAGTCTAAGTCTTTCTGATTAGGGTTTTAGGATTTGAATATGTAGATAACATATATACACAAGCACATATACATATAATACATACATCCATGTAGATACACATGCATACAAAATATACATATTTTAGATTTAAATCTTTAAGATTAGGGTTTTAGGGTTATAACAGCTACATAAGATATATGCACACATACACATGCACATGTAATACATATATACATGTATATACACATGTATACAGAAATATACATATTTAAGATTAGGGTTTTAGGGTCTCAACCTATAAGAAGCCAAGACGTGCGAGTGCAAGGCATAATTATGTGGACAATGCATGATTGGCCTGGTTATGGTGAATGTTCAGGTTTATCAATTTTGGGTTACCATGCTTGTCCTTTATGCGGACCACGACTCGAAGCACGCTATTCCAAAGCACTACGTAAAACTGTCTATGAAGGACATAATAGATATTTGGCTGATGGGCATGTTTTACGTGAAGGACAAATTGGTCAACAAGCGCAACACCAAATGAAAGCTAGCGATTGGAAACAACTGTGGGATTCAGAAAATCCACTTGCTGGCATGAAACGGTTGTCCATTTTTCATGAACTCCCTTATTGGAGTGAATTGGTGATCAATCATTTGGTAGACCCGATGCATATTTTCAAGAATGTGGGAGAGATGCGTTGGAAAACTTTGATTGGAAAGAAAGAAAGCAAAGCAGAAAGGGACGACCTAGAAGAGCGAGGTCGTATGCGAGAGTTGTGTGCAATTACCAAGCCCAACGGAACAGTATCATTACCAAGAGCTCCCTGGGTGCTTCGCAGGATGGAAGAGCAACAAGTGAAGAAAACAATTTCAGAGTTTCGTACACCTACTGGATGCATGAGATGTCTAAAGACTGCTTTTACACGAAACGACGATCTTCCAGGACTCAAGTCTCATGATTGGCACAAGTTTTTACAGTTTGTGCTCCCTGTAGGCCTAAAAGATTGTCTTTCAGAGGATGTACGAAAAACCATTTATAAAATTAGTTCTTTAGTACGGTGGATATCTTCTAAAGAGATAAATAGAGATAGCATAGAGAGTGCGAAACTCAATGCTATCGAGGTTGTTTGTATGGTAGAGAAATACTTTCCCACAAGTATTCTCACTATTCAACTTCATTTACTGGTTCATGTAGTAAATGAAGTTGCAATAGCAGGAACTGTCCATAGTCGATGGATGTTCTTCTTAGAGCGCTTTATGAAGACATTAAAAGGGTTTGTTCGACAGAGAGCACGTCCAGAGGGTAGCATGGCAGAGGGATGTCTTGTATAAGAATCTCTTGTATTCATTACTGAGTTTCTACGTATATCGGATCCCGGAATGCCTCGCTTATGGAGCGATGATGAAGATGTTCGTCTCGTAGGCGATGAACCACAAGGTAAAGGATTGCAAAGAAAAATGGATGCAGCTTTCAGAGAGAAGGCAATGAAGTTTTGTATAGTTAACTCTGATCCTATGCAAAAGTGGTTAGAAAGGTATGAACTTGCCAAGGAAACTAACGCAAAGGAAAGAGCTCAGTTTCGAAGAAATCATTCCACTCGATTTTTGCCTCTTCCACAAAATCTTCGACCTCTCCCACCTTTTCCAACGAGCAGATGGCTAGATGCAGCGGTTTCACAAGCAAAGGCAGCGGGTGAAGATATCTCTGAAGAAGAAGAAGAACTCGCAAAAGGATGTGATTGGGAGTATATCAAATACGGTGCACTATGGTCTCATGGACGAAACTTTCGAATCACACGAATTGATCAAAACCGGTCTACTTTTGATAGTGGAGTGATGGTGAATTTTTTGCAAAAAAGTAGAGCGAGTGCAAGAGATGATACTGCTTTAGAAGGCTAGTTAGATTATTGTGGTGTGATTCAAGACATCTTGAAACTATCTTTCAGAAAGTTTGATTACTTTGTTTTTGACGTGAAATGGTTCAAAGTAGTCACCTCTGGAAAAAACGCAACAATGAGACGAGATAAGAGCGGTTTGCTTCAAGTCGACTCCACAAGATTATGGACAGATGAAAGGGATACATTTGTACTTCCCGAACAGTGTGAGCAAGTTGTTTTTATACCAGATTCAAAAGACCCAGAGTGGCTATTTGTTTTACAAGTCGCTCCACGTAGTAGACAAATTTTTTAAAATGCAGATGTAGAAGAAAGTCCATCTCTAGTGGACTCAGAGATTCATTCGATAGTTGAGGAGGAAGAGATCATTGTTCGAGAAGAAGAGGTCATTGAAGAAGAGGTCATTATTCGAGAAGACGAAGCAATAGACGATGATCAGGAGGAAACCAGCATAGCAAGCGATTTAGAAGCCATCAATTTAGAGATAGATATTCTCGGTGCATCGGATCTTCAAGAGGATGCTAGAATAGAGGACTTTTGAATAAAAGACTTGTACGTACTAATTTTTGTTTTTCTTTTTGTTTATTCCCTATATTATTTTTCTTATCGCATGCTAATTATTTGAGTTCTTTTATTACAGAGCATGATGGGAGACAGTCCTCCAGTCATTCCATAGTTCATGACAGAGGAGTAGTTTTTGGAGTTCATCTCTCAGGTTCCTCCTGCATATATGGCCACTGCATCACAGTATTGGATCGCTCGTGGTAGCACTCCTCCCAGCCTCACTCCTGGCGGCCTTACTCCTGTCGGCCTCACTCCCGCTGGCCTCACTCCCGCCGGTGTCACTCTCGCCGGTGTCACTCATGAGGGTGGTGCTACTCCCGTAGGAGGTATGTCTCCTAGCTTTGTGACTCCACCACGACCATCTTTGCAGCCATCTCCTACTGGATCTACTAGTAGACATGTGCATTCGACACCTCAGCGCGATACAGGGTTTGGCCGGTCTCGTAGATCGAGGTCACGCTCTAGAGCAGGAGGTTCTAAGAGTGGATCTACAGGTAGGTCTGGAGGTAGAGGAGGTGGTTGTTGTGGAGGCAGTGCGACGGACGTTGTGTCACCCGCTTCTACTCCTAGGACGAGTACCTCAGATGTAGGTACGCCACGTAGTACACCACGCAGTACACCACGCAGTACACCACGTACACCTTGGGGTGCTCATGACCATGATGACTCCAAGGTGTATAGTATCCGAGATGGAGCTCCGGTGATGGATGCGGCTGGCAAAGCAATGCATTCACGCATACGACAACTTTGCTCCATCCAGTTTGGACACTCCATCATGCGGAAATGGATGAACAGGATAAAGATCGGAAGAATTATATCACACAGACGATTTACCAGGAGTTCCGACCAGCTGATGGACAGTCGATTGTCAATTCAGAGTGGATTCTGCATACCGCACGTGAGGTCATGTCGCATCGACGATCCGAGGCTCATGATGCATTCAGAGAAGGCTTACCAAGCCTGTGTTGGTTAGATGCTGAGGAGTGGGATATGATTCGTGATGAGCAGCAACAGACTCCTGATCGATATCGCCAGCAGCGACATTAGGAAAAAAGTGAACCCTGCATGGGCCTGTAAGGATTCCTAATTTTTAGGGATTAAGCTTAATCTTGTACTTTGTTAAGGGGACAAAGTGCATTTAATAGAGCACTTTTTGGTAGGCTGAAGTAGGCTTTTTTTTAGGCTGAGCTAGGACCTTCTCTCTCTTCTGCACATAGAGAGAGAAAAAACCACTTTCCACCTCATCAAATCCGTCCATCTTTATGAATAAAAAATGAGTTTTCTGAAAAAGTCTCTTTTTCAGCTATTCTTTATTCAAAATGGCCCATACTTTTATGTATATGTCAGAACTTAATTTTTTTAGACTTATTTTTATAAAAAATACTTAAAAAACATACTTTTCAAAATCCCTCCAAAAGTTAAGTGCCACATCATCAAACTCGTAACTTTGGTTGCCCCAAAACATGAATTTTTTGAAAAAAAACTCATTTTCCCTCTAACATACTGAAAAAAGTCATTTTGACCTATCCACATACCAAAACACACTTTTTTCTTGCACATAGCTACTGTACTAGCCATTCCAGCCATCTATGTGCTTCTTCCCATTCGGTGCTGAGTTTTGGAACATCATGGTGCTCACATGTATTACGACATGACACCAGCACCAGCGCGTGCTCCTCACTCAAAGAGTACATGTTCGTGTTCCTACAGAATTTGCACCAACAACTAGAGGTAGCAATGACATAGATTCTCAAAATGCACGACGTGCAGCTGGAGAGAAGAATATTGATCTTTGGGTCCATGGTGCTTTGTATCCCTTGGATCCAATGGCTAATGTTCATCCTAGATTCCATACTATCTCCACATTTCTACAATTCCTTGGTTCCGGTGAAGATGGACTCCTAGGCTATTGCAAGCGATTGTCTAACCATTCTACATCTATAGCAAATTATGGATGCAACATGTCATCACAACCATTTCAAGATACAGTTAGAGAGTGCTATACACACTTTAGAAAGTGCTATCAAATCTTTGGATGAGCACAATAATAGTCTCAAACAAGATGTGGAAGAAAAGGAGAGCACAATTACAAAGTTGAAAGCCAATCTTACACAACTAAAAGAGACTCCACTTGGGATGAGATTTAGGAAACGACCCATTATCATCCTTTCAAGCTCTTTCAACTGGTGGTGGAGCAGGAAGCGACGTGTTTACGCACTTAGGTATGTATTTCCTTTGTTTTTATGTTAAAAGACTTTTAGATTGAGATTCTTATTGTGCAGGTCATTTGTTGAAGATGCGAGTGCTTCCTCAACAATGGAGGATCAATTGAAGTTTCTGAATTCTTGTCTTAGCAACAAACATGTGCTTATGATCTTGGAGTCACCAATAGGAAATCACATCAAAACCCAAGTGATTAAAGATTTTGCAGGCAACTTAGAAGATATTATTAGTCCTAGT
>MU264416.1:0-27174 GCA_020310875.1 Ceratopteris richardii
AACTAGCTGCGACTCGTGGTCCTAACCACCCGGCTAGGATAAATCCACCCACCTACTAGCCCACCATAGCGCATTGGTACGATCACAGCAACACAAATTTTTCTTTCCTTTCTTTTTTTTTTTTCATAGTTAATTAATTTACCCAAGTCGTGAGAATTAGGGACAGGAAGAAAGGGATTTTTCCCCACTTTTCCCACACATGCATGCAAACATATACATCCAGCCTTTGACAGATCAACACCTCTTCACTCCATTCTCTCAATTACAGACTACATATGTATTCATCGATTGACTTTTCACTAGGTAACTACAACTAGTTATGCCTTAGTCCCTCCTGTACCTATCCTTAGACGATCTAGAATGTGGGTCTCCGGGATGTCTCATGTAGCTCAATCGTACTCGCATCCCAAGGACTTCCCTAGGGCGAGTCAGGCTCAACTTCAGGAGCTCCGTCATCACTTCCTATCGTTAACACATCTGCCCAAGCCCAAGTGATATCGTTTTCCTCGTTAGGCATTTCACTCGAAGGATCGAAATAGTAATATCGATCCCCCGCCCATCCTACATGTCGGGTCAGGTATTCCTCAAAACACTCAATATAAAACATAACATCCAAACTCTGGTTTATGAAGCATACCAGCCAGTGCGCTTCCTCCACATCATATTCCGTCTCAAAGTCGTCGACATCTATGTCCATGCGGGCGAATGTTTGGTCTAAGAAATATATCCTTAGCTCGTACAAATAGAGTTGAGTATTTGATCTGCCATTTTGTTACTTAGCTCCTAACAGTCTATATGCGCATATATATATATATAACTATACATCTATGTACAAGGAGTCTACTTCGTCCTTCTGCTTGGATCTCGTCTGGCTTCTCCCGTCCTAATGTCACTTGAAATATGGTTTAACTCGAAGCGCGTTAACCTTCACGGGAGCACATTCTTCTCCTAAATCTTGAATTTGCATGGAACCATTGGAGTTGAGTTCCACCACCTTAAACGGTCCTGCCATCTCGTCTGTAACTTCCCGGGAATTTATAATATTTGCTATCATAGACTAGTACCAAATCCCCTTCTTGAATCGCATAGCTTTTGAGATTCTTGTCGTGCCTCTCCTTACGTCTTTTCTGAATAGCTTCCAGACTTTGCTGGCAATGAGTCTCTTTTCTTCTAGCTTGACCAATTGTATGTACCTTTCCTTCACTGACTCTTCCCCTCCCAGCCTAGCCTCGATGGCCACTCTTAATGTCGGCACTTCTTTTCGATGGGAAAGATGGATTCCTTGCCATATACTAGGGAGAACGGAGTGCTCTTAGTCGTCACTCGGTAGGATGTTCTATATGCCCACAAAGCTTCCAAAAGTCTCTCATCCTAGTCTCTCCTATGCACAGCTACTGTCTTTGTTAGAATCTGTTCAAGAACTTTGTTGGTGACCTCCACTTGTCCATTCGCTCTCGGGTAATATGGAGTGCTTTTTCGGTGTTTGATCTTATACACTTCCATTAACTCCTCGATGAGTTCGTTGATAAAGTGCATTCCTCTATCACTTACTATCTCCAACGGGCATCCGAATCGTGTGATAATTTGTTCATACAAAAATTTAGCTACATCAACAGCTCAGTCAGTCTTCAGAGCTTTAGCCTCTACCCACTTGGTAACATAGTCAGTGCAGACCAGAATATACCGATTGGATCTACGTCTTGAGGGAGGATCAATGGGCCCCACAAAATCAATTCCCACTTTTCAAAGGGCTTAAGAGCCAGCACCGGCGTAAGAGGAGCAGCATGTGCTAATGTTGGTTTGCCCATTCTTTGGCATTTGTCGCATTTCTTACAGTATGTGTGAGAGTCTTTAAACAGCGTTGGCCACCAATACCCAGCCAATAAAATCTTTCTTGCCGTCAGATCACCAGCAAAATGCCCCCCGCAGGATTCATCATGTAATGCTCTCAGCACTAGGTTGCTTCTTCTTCTTCAAGGCACCTCCGATAAATACTCTCATGGACAAAATATTGATAGAGCTGCCCACCAATGATGCTATGGTGCTTCGCCAATGCTAACAGTTTTTGCTTCTCTCTCTTGCTTGCTCCTGGCGGATATTTAGTGGTGCACAAGAAATTCACCAAGTCGGCATATACCAAGGTACTTTAGCATCAACCTTAGAATAGATGTCCATCAGGAACATCATCGGGCACACCAGAGATTGGCTCCTCATTAATAATTCGAGATAATGGTCGGCCAATATGTGTGCTTTGCCTGGTTTGGTTACCACTATGAACTGGAATTCTTGTAGGAGTAGCATCCACCTCATCAATCACCCTGATAGCTCGGGTTATTGATGATATACTTTAGGGCTTCGTGAATCCACATAAAACGTGAAATGCTTTCCCATCAGGTAATGCCGATACTTGTTTACCGCAAAGATCATCGAGAGGCATTCCTTCTCTGTAGTCGTGTAGTTCCTCTCAGTGCTATTCAAGTTGCGAATTGCGTAATAATAGGGTGGTCCAACTTCTTTTCATCGGCTTGGCATAGCACTACTCCAACCGCAGTATGAGAAGCATCTGTGTGCACATGAAATTCTTTTGTCCAATCAAATGCTACTAAATTGGTGCATTTATCAATTTATTTTTGATCAATTCGAATGCAACTTGACACTCTCCAGTCCATTGGTATTGTTGGTCTTTCCTCAAAAGATTCGTCAGTGGTGCTGCTATTGATGCAAAATTTAATATAAATCGTCGATAATAATTAGCATGCCCCAAGAATCCTCTGAGTTGCTGCAAGTTTTGAGGAGGTGGAAGTTGTCCGATTTTTTCTACTTTGTCCTCGTCAACCGTGATCCCTTTTTTGGAAATAACATGTCCCAAAAGCAATCCTCTTCGTACTCCAAATGTACACTTTTCAGGATTTAATGCGATGCCCTTTTCAATGCTTCTTCTTAAAATAGCTTCGATCCTCTCCATCATGTTTTCATCATTGCCCCTGATTGCAAAATCATCGAGGAATATCTCCATCCAATCCTGCAAATAGTCTTGATATGCAACTATCAATGCCCTCTGAAATGTGGCCGGTGCATTGCATAATCCAAATGGCATCACACGATATGCGTAGGTGCCCCATTCCGTGGTGAAAGTAGTTTTTGATTGATCCTCTTCATGGATCTGGATCTGGTTGTATCCACTGAAACCATTCCAAAAATGAGTACAATTTATGGCCAGCCACTCTGTCCAAGATTTGATCAGTAAACGGCAAGGGAAGTGATCCTTCTTTGTGCGCTCGTTCAACTTACGATAATCTATGCAAATACGGATTTTCTTATTTTTATTCGGAACCACTACAATTGGTGATACCCACTCGCTGGATGCGATGGGATATATGAATCCTGCTTCCAATAACTTAGTCAATTCCAGCTTGATCAATTCCGAGTAGACTGGATTTGTCCGCCTAAGTCGTTGACATATTGGTCGGGTACCTTCTTCCAAATCTATATAATGTTGGCAGATTCGGGGATCAATTCCTCTCAGGTCACTGTATGACCATGCAAAGGCCTTGCTGAAATTTTGAGTGCCAATTTAATGCAATCTCGTACTCCATCTGGTAGCTCTGACCCACGCTCAAGAAATTTTCTGGAAAAACTTCCCATTTTCCACCTGAGCTTCTTGCGAATATTCCTTATTCCTTGATGACGTTGTAATTGGAAAGTGTTCCCCGATCACGCGTGCATGGTTGGCCAGTAAATCATTGTTTTGTTCTGTTTCGATTGGACCCAATTTCTTTAGTTCGGCTTTGGCAAGAGCTTCCCGACGCGTTAGTCTTACTCTTCACTTCCTTTTCCGATTCTGGACTTCTCCTTAGAAGCTCTGCTTCTAGCACTTTAACCCTTTCTCTCAACTGTTGTACTTCCATTGTCGGAGCTAACTCCAGTTTCAACTCTTCTTTCAAAGTTCCCTTCTCCAGGGATTGGGTAGCTTTGCTTTTCTTTGCGTCTATACTCAACATGTATTAGGCTCTCTTATTGTAACATCGGTCCTCCGTGTGATTTGTTCTTCCACAAAAAGTACAACGCATTCTAGGTGGTGATCTATCTGTGAATACTCTCGAGACTGTAGGGCATTCTGAAGCCAAAATGGCCGTAACCATGGCACTTTCCACACCATGTATTTGATCTAAACACTTGATTCGGGTTTGTAGTTACCTCGGGTTTTACTCTGTATGTTTTCCTGGGTCATTGTGGCAGCTTTTATAGCTTGCGTGACCAACTCCAATATTCGTTCTTCAGTTAGCGCAGGCTTTACCTCGCCTGGCGTGCTAGTGGTAGCTACGAAAGCTGGGGTCGTCAATGTGGGACTTCCTTGGCCCGGATCTTTCATTGGTATGTTACCTCGGCCTCCCATTGGCTCGTATAAGAGCTCCATCTTCCTTTGTTGGCATAATTGTACTTCCTCCCAAAGCCTTGCTTGTTCCTTAGCATCCATTAAAGTTGCAGGTCTTGTCAGGCTGATATGCTGCTGTGCCGTAGGATCTCTCAATCCCGCGATGAATCTTCTCTTCAATGTCTCATCGTTCGGGGCATTCGCGCCCATCTTTCTTACCAACGTTTCCATTCTCTGAATGTAGTTATCGATGCTCTCATTGACTCCTTGTCGCAAGTAATCCATCTGTTGGGCCAATCTATCTTGGAAGCCTTGTCGTCGAAACTTTGCCAAGAAGGCTTCCTTGAGCATCTGATAAGTTCCACACCCTTGAGGTGTCAAATTCCCATACCAGTTGGCTGCCTCATCACGAAGAGTAGCCGGAAAGATCCTCAACCTTTGAGCCTGGTCTACTACCTCATTGGCCGCACACGTAACCTCAAACAATTGGATAAAACTATCTGGGTCCTCGTCCCAAGCACCTGAGAACTTGGTGAAGTCCCCCAAGTGAACCAAAATCCGCTGAGCACACGTGGCTTCAGGATCCCTCCTTCAAACTTTCGCACTTGATTCGCGACTCTCCTACGGGAGTACACGTTTTTAGCAGATTTGTTCGAGCTAGTCGAGGTTGACTCACCTTGCAATTCCCACCTCTTCCTTTCTCTTTCAAGGGCTCTTCTCTGAGCCCGTTCCTCTCTTTGAGTTTGTGTTGCTCCTGAGGATGAGCTCCCCTCACTCATGTACTAGATCTAGAGTCCGCAAGCTCGGCCAACATGTGGCGCTAGGCGAACCTATGGCACTCTCTTATAGAGACGTGCCAAGCAAATTCCCGGCAGACGCACCAAAATGTTATCTCTCTTAGTCCAAGGGAAAGTGCCTATACACAATGATGTTTTACCCAACTCTGCTGATACTAGGTCAAGTTTGGTTTCCCCTAAGTCCACAATTTCACCCCAAAGTTTTGATTGAGGAGGCGAGAAAACGCATGCGCAATTGGATATCCACCTCCAGTGGTCACTTCCTGTAACCTCCCTTTCTTCACTCAAACCCGTCCTTTCACGTCGGGTTCACTCTTGTGGTCTGGTTCTTGCGCGCTTAGGGGTGCACACTGAGTGCCAAGAAAGAGACCTTGGTGGGTGAGGACAACTACTCGGTTTACGGCATACATCGAGTGCTTGGAGCGATCGATGTCTTTGGGAAATGCTACTCCAAAGCTGTGTTTATTTTCCTCGAATGCCTAAACAATCGTCAATTTACTTTTACCTCATTTTCTATCTTTTATTTTGCACATGCATCCCATTCATCATGGCAACACATTCCATCTTTCCACACATATTCATTTACATAGGTATCCTTGCATCCTCTTCTCTCTCTATGGAGTGCATTGCCTTAATATAAATATAAAATTTATATGCATTTGATCAACAAAGTGAACATCAGAGAGCATAACATAGCTTCGGAGTCTGTCGTTCAAACTTTATGTTAGTTCCACGAAGTAAAAGATTCACATAATGGAAATTTTTGTTCATCCTCGTAATACAAAATGACACGATCAACACATATAAGATTTACATTTTAAACGGATAAAAGCAAATTTTCATAATATACCCATTAGAAAACAAAACATTATGCCATTCTATTTATGTTCGTACTAGGTATTATTTTAATTTGTCCCGTAGTGCAAAATTTCTATCTGGCACAAATCTATAGAGTGCGCATAACTCTTGCAGTTTATTTATAATTCCTGTGGTTTTTGTATTGGCAGTAGCATACATACTATCATATCCATTGCGTTATGCTGAAATTAAAAAAACTCCAATCTCTTCGTTCAACCTTGCATTCAAAGGTAAGACAACCATAAATTTGACGTATGCTAGATAGTAATAAAAGTTCACTTCATAAGCACTTTTGCACGGGAATCAATGAACATAAACAATGCTTCTCTTAAACTTTATCATGCCATGATATTCCAATGTTTGACTATGCATCGTTTGTCCTGCAGTCTTTGGATGAAATACAGCAAAACCTCATACGTCTTTATAGAGAACTTAACACTATTCACTAAACAATGACCTTAAAACGATGACTTAATACTTGTAGAAGTGCCATGGTAGTGCAATTGCCGCCAGCAGACATGCCATTGACCTACATATTTAGTATGATTTATGATGCAAATTGATATACATAGTGACGCCATAACGTAGATTGATCGTACATGCTTGTATCACTCAACGTAGCACATAATAGTCTGATACATCCAGGTTGATGAATATCTTTACCACCACACATCGCAGACAGATTTAGGGAGACATCACAACGTTTCTTTTGTAGTTTTTACTTGAACAGGATTCGCAGTTTCTAATGTATCTCGTTTGACATGATTATACAAGCATTGCGTATCAAAATTCCCGAAGAGACCTCCGATGAAGGGCCTCTAAAAGTAGACTATGCATTCAAATTTTTTTTTTATTAACTCTGCAGAATCAAATCACTCAAGCATACCTGTACAAATACGCAAGCATTCACTCCCCTGGTTCTGCAAAACCTCCATTCTGGTTGATACATATCAAACAATCTATGCTGCCCAGAGCGTGGATCGACAAGGCATACATTTATCTCTGCGAGAACATTACTCTCCAATTCAGCAACCTGCTCTTGATTGTCCCGTTACTTTCACCTATGTAAATCTCTAGATGTCCCTCTTCTACCTCCTAGAAAAACACATGAACCAACAGTCCACCATCCTCCGCAGAAGCTCATCTATCATTACCAGCATCCGCCATGGCTTTTACTCTCCACAAGGCTTATTCCAACGCAATCGCTTGACGAGCATCAGTCCTTCCCACAAATATTTATATCAGATAAGCTCTCTTTTCTAGCATCGACTTCCACTTTAATCCACATTACAACTTCCTCCCTTTAGAGCGACTACGCTACCCCTTTATTCCTTCGAGAATTCCAGCAGCTTTCGATGCATCCACTTGTATTGGCATGCTTCAGAGTCCTCTGTGTTGTCCCTTCTTTCACGTCCCGCTGGCTTTCGCACAGAAAACTCAGAGGAGAAACTCCACTAGATCCGCAGATAGCAAGTAGTCTTCTCTTCGAATGCTGAAGGCAACCCTCTATTCCCTTGAGCTCTACCCCTCCAAATGCTCCCCTTGCGAGCCCTGCATACCGGAGAACTCTCTTCTGCATACGGAACTCAACTCCTCCCCCCCCCCCCCCCCGCCCCGAACTTTTTCTTTTCAACCGCTTCACAACTATGGCTCGACCGTCCAGCAGCACACCTCTGTGAACAGATCCCCCCTCGATCAAAAACACCAGCACACGAAGAACAACCTCCCCTTCTCCGTTTCTGCTCCACAAAAACGGGCGAAGAGAAACCCCCCAAAAAAACGCGAAGCCTTCTTCTATATGAAGAAAATGCATCCCCCCTTTGAGCTGGCGAAGAAGAAAACCACTCCCCCCTTTTTCCGTTTCTTCCGTCATAACCAGGGGGAAGCAAAAAACAAAACCCCCCCAGCCGAGCGGGAGAGTCCAAAAAAGAACCAGCCTGCTCTCTGCAATTCCAGAAAAAAAAAAAGACAAAAAAAACACCTTCTCCCCTGTCTCTCTGCAGGTAAAGAGACCCCCCCTTGTTCTGCACCAAAAAACAGAAAGTGGACCAATCTGACATTATGTAGGCAGCAACAACTAGGAAAGAATATTCTGCAACAGTCTGAGTGGCGATGTTAAAGCCCAGCCATTGATATATTTCTGTCGTGTACTTTTGCACAAGTGATATAATTCCAACCATCTCAGCTACACCACAAAACTGACTGGCCCCGTGAAATCATCAATGTGTAATGCTCGTCCAATTTCCAATGCAATCATCCCGTTTTGAAGTGTACACATGCTTAAAGTATTATAATTTTCAACAAGAATTTCACATGCCTTGACAACATAGGCGAGTGATATTCTGCCTGTATGCTTAACCTCCACATGCATTTGTGAGTACCACAATAAGACCTCTTTTGTTTTCCTTTGCTATACATACACGCCACTGTGCCCAAGAGAGTAGCACTAGAGGAAAATCCTCTTTTGTATGCATCAGTATATAAGCTCTGGCTGCAGCCACTTCCTCTTTCACACAATTTACACCACGTGCATAGTACATAGGTAGGAATGAACTGATGCTATTATGATGCCATGCAGATTCTGAGATCAATTTTTTCAACAAATTTTTTTTCTTATGAGTGTCTCATTAATTGCCATTACTCACGACGATGCTACTCATAGAGGGTGTAAATATCCTTTCCCCATTCCTTGTCAATCTCTCCAAATCAAAGCCTTCACCATCAGTAGCCTTTCTTGCTTGAGCACACAAATCCCAAGCTTGTACGTCAACAAGCATTCCGGACATGAACAAAAGTACCAGAATTTGCATGGATTCCCTCAAGCTACATCCACTCAAAACGAGTGATGGCATCTTGAACATGCTTAATTTTCCATAGCCGAAATCCAAATGTTGACGGCCTTCCTCTTTGACCAAGAAAGAGCCATGTAATCTCCAAATACTTCATATCCACCATTTGATCAACTCTTCAAGTACCTGCAATCAAACATATTCTCTTGCCAAATAGAAAGATATTAGTGCACCAAAACCAGCCATTTCCCGGGCTAACATGTTGCAAGGTAATATGTTTGGTTGCCCCACTATCAAAGTACCAAACAACTGAGTCTACTATAGACATACATTGTTCATGAGAAGATGGGTCATGGTTGCACATAGCAGTAAATGCCCATTCTCCTTTCTGCACAACATTAGCCGACTTTGTTTTAAGTGTAGAGGCCTTGGCAACAACCATTCCAGTTCTTCTTTGCCTCTTTTACAACTAGTTTTGCACAAAACTTTATGACATGATCATTTCCTTTACGATATTTGCATAACTATTTTTGTTTTTGTTTTTTTTTTTTTGTATTTGTCTTCCCTTTTTTACTCTAGAGAATTAATAGAATTTTGCTTACTAGTAGATGAGCTCCATTTACATTTTCCCTTCTTACTAGCTAAGAAAGATTTATTTGCAACATGCATAATGGACCTATTCTGCCTAGACTATTTTTCCTACAATAAAACACACAATAGCTCCTCAAATGTTAAGGCCTTTGGATTGGCTTTCATCATCAACCAAAGATTAGAAGCAAAACTTTGATATGACTTAGGAAGACAATTAAGAACGATCTACACAAGTGGACTATATAGCAAGACTTGATCTCCATAAATCAATTGATCTTTCAAATATTTGATCTTTGTCAGAAAACTATCCATAGAATTTCCTTCATTCATATGCTCATTCTTGAACTATTTTAAGAGGTAAGCAACATGAGCCTCATTTCTTGCCTGGTATAAAAGTGGTAAGTTTATCCCAAGCATCCTTTGCTATTTTGCACGTATGAATATGATGGATAATGGCACATTTGATAGACAAAGTTATCAATGCATGTGCCCAAGCACTACCATCCCATCGAAGTTGCTCTATAGTAGGTGCAGCAAGAAACAGAGCACAAATAGGAATTCGAAGATCATCATCTTCAACCCCATCTACATCACCTTTAATAACTATATTTGGAGCTATAATAGGTCATTTTTCAACATCTTGCATAATATTCCATGGTCCTTTTGCCACCAATACATGATGCATCATATATGCCCATAACGGGTAATTAATTGTAAAAACCTGCTCTGATACGAATTTTCTGAGTTTGAGGTTTGTAGAAGCATAGGAATAGCACAAGGAAGAAGAAGAATCTTGATGCACAACACAACACCCAATGAATTACCAAGTGAATGTACAAAGATAAGTAACACATTAGGGTTATAGACATATATACAAGTCAAGGAAAAAAAAAGCCTCCTAAAGAGGGAAAAAAGTGCCTCCGTGGTCCTCAGTGTGTTCACACACATCAAAACCAAAATATATCAACAAACTTCAGCCAATGCTAGCACAACAACCACCACTCTGTGCCAATTTAATCTGAGTCAAACATGCAGCAATAGAAGATAACCTCAACAAAGCATTAGTGCCAACATCCCCATTGATCTCAAAAAGTGATCCTAATGCTTTTGATTCAACACATGGAGATATTCAACCAGTCTACTACACTGAATCCCTTGAGAATAATGAGGTTTAGCCATATGATGCACCATTAAAGGAACCTAGTTGGGAGAATGACTGAGTGTAATGTACACAAACCCTCGGTCTAAGCCTGAAGCAAGACAATATAGGCCTCAATGAATAGAGGGCCTTGCTATAGATGACAAGGAGACGAATTTATCCATGAGTGTCCACTTTGTCCACGAGGGAAACCTCAATCCATAGTGATTCAAGGTTTCTGTTCTAATGGTGGAAAGGAACATCTCCCTAGAGATTGTCCTAAAATCTAGCCAATGCTCACAAGATTACACCAATCAATGTAATTGGCTTAGTAGTAGAGCCCAATGGGAGTATGGCCAATTTTTCTCTAGTACTTGTCACTAGAGATCAAGCTCTAGAGAAGATCTTATATATAGAGTAGCAAAATAAATTTGAGAGTAGTGAAGTTGAGGGTTTTAGCAAGAAGAGAATAAAGACTTGCAAAGATAGTTAGGAAAGGATGAAAAGATAGTGGGCTAGGAAACTACTAGAGATAGAATATAATATGAAAGAAATTAAAATAAAAATTGTAGAACTTAGATCTCAAACTCCCTCTCAAACATCCCTACCACTCAACCCTCCACTTCATACCCCATCATCCATCCCACCACAACCCCAAGTAGGATTAGTCTTAGTGGATCCTACCTGAGAAGGATTGGATATGATGTTCAAGGCCTATCAAGCTCGAATTCAAGAAGGGCCAAACATAGTTGAGTTAGATAAATGTCCCATAAAGGACTTAGATATTTAAAGGACCAAGCTATGTGCAAAGATTTTAGAATTAGCTCAAGCTATTGATATATTTAGGTAGTGATGTGTGTGAACACACTAGGACCACCAAGGCACTTTTTTCCCTCTTTAGGAGGTTTTTCCCTTGGCTTGTATATGTGCCCAAGTACTAAGCCATGCAATCAAAGGTCACAAGGTCCCATTGAAGTTGTGTGCACATTGACAGAAAGTGTCCATCCCTCCCCCTATTGGAAGCTTGAGTGCAAGGTGTGCACAAGTGCAGACTCTTGGAGAAGGTGGAGGTCTGGTGCAGAGAAGCTCGGTGGTAGCAAGAACCTTGGGTATTTTGTAACTTTATTGATTGTGCACTCTTTGGGATTTGGCACAGAGAGCATTTGGATTGTACTGTACATCATCATTGTACTTTTCTCCTTATAATCTATCTATAGAAGCTTCCGGTGTCTATATCTTTCTTCCTAT
Source organism: Ceratopteris richardii (assembly GCA_020310875.1). Taxonomy (NCBI): domain Eukaryota; kingdom Viridiplantae; phylum Streptophyta; class Polypodiopsida; order Polypodiales; family Pteridaceae; genus Ceratopteris; species Ceratopteris richardii. The sequence goes on from MU264416.1 coordinate 11,797, forward strand.
TTTTCTCCTTTCTCCTAAAAACACTCAAGTCCCTTTCTGCACAAGAATCCCCCAACACCAACAATGGAAGTACATGTCTATAGGCTACTCAAGGATTGTCATTCATGTATTAGAATACCTCATGTTGAACATGTCACTCCATATCAAATGTCTCTAATACTAGATTGGATCAGTCCTTTAGTTTCCTTTCTAAGGACTAAGGCATTCCCACAAAAGATGACTTTAATGTGACAAAGGAGTCTAGAGCAAGAAGTTCCAATCTCAATACAAGATGTGGCTCCACAAATGAGCATTGAGGACAATTCTCAATCTAAGGGGGAAGGAATGTCACATAATCCTAGTAGGAGATGGTTGAACCACACCGTAAGAGAGAGGATTAGGAAGTAATCCTCAAATATGGATTTTGGGGCAAGTGGTTAGCCCATCATACTCCTAACTGGGAGGTTGTGAGTTCAATTCCCAACAACACTCTACAACTTAGACCAGGTAAAGACCTTCCTGGATCATTTGTAGTTCCATATTTGTTGTGCAACAAGAATTGAAGAGGTTCAAGTCCATGAGGATCTCAATATGCGAGGCACATATATCCCTATAGATAAAGAGACATTGATACCAGAAGCCATGAAGAAGAGGGACATAGTGAAAATCAATCACATGGCTTCCATCACATCAAACTTATCAGTTCCACTCAGGATATGCATGCAATATTCTTCCTTCCCAGGGCAAGATTGCTTCATGCAACCCCACAAGAAAATATGGTTTAATCTATACCTGGCAGAGTCAATAGGGCTCACTATAAAATCTACCCCACTATATCATAGCTCAATTACATGTATCCAATGCATGATGGCATAGAAAACTAGTATTGAATGGATGTTATGCAATCACATGAATCATTAACAAATGTTTAGCATACAATGTATCCATAGAGAGGGCACTAACAAGCTCATCATTACAACCTTTTTAACAAAGGAAGGATTCAGCTCCGAAACCAAAGAAAATGTGTGGAACCATTCCATGTATACAACCCCTAGGCGTTGTCATGACACCTAAGGTATCACCAACGGGGGAACCAACTATCCCTCCATTTATGAGTCGAATCCCCTAGACCCTTTGAAGCTCAAACAACAACTTCTACTAATGCAACCCTCACAATGCAACCATCGGCTCCACCCCTTCCACCTGACTTTGAGTTTCCAATAGTTGAAGACTTTGAAGATATGGACACATTTGACTTTGAGAAAATACTTCAAAGAGTCCCATTGACAGACGTAGAATTCAGATCCAAAATAGAATATAAGTTAGAACTACAGTAAGGAAGGCATAAGGAAAGACAACACACTGAGGAATGCTATGTACATTGGGAGGAAGAACAACACTCGCCACAGTCCTAGGAAGAGGAAAGGCAAGAAATTGAAGAAGAAGAAGAAGAAAAAGAAGAAGAAGAAGAAGAGGCTGCATACACAAGTCTCAAGAGATTAAGAAATACCATGGAAGATGTTCAAGCTCATTGTCCTCTATCTGAGTAACAAAGTTGAGTTATCATGCACAAACTAATAGAGGCAGACCACATGGATCTTGAGCTCATTGAATCCTTAAGAGCAATGTCTAAAGTTGTAGGAGTGGTAAGAGAACTAATCACATGCTGAAGAAAACAAGTGTACAATACGGTGAATGTTGGTTTAGAATGCTCCATAGATTGAGTAAGAATATACAAATACCTTTGATGTCCAACCTTATCGCTATATTAGATCCAATCTCTTCTGTAACCTTGAACACTATAGAGATTGTCAACCAAACCACAGAAACTATAGTTCAGACTCCTCCCCATTCACCCCTCCCTATTCCATCACCTATAAGAACCCCTGAACCCCCTCCAATGACTACCACTAAAGTATAGGAAATGACTGCCATCCCTACCACAAATGTATAAATAGCCACAGATCCTATAACCACCTTGATAGCCGACTCTAGTTTTGTATTTTGTAGTCTAGTTTCAAAATCCCAACTTTTTCATTGCATGATAACCCATTGTATACTGCTAGTATGTCTGAACCCACAAGTTCCTTATTCAAGCAATTCATCATTCCTCCTACTACCACTACCTCCTTTCTTACATAGCCAACCGCACTGTTTCCACCTCCTCTCCAAGCTTCTTTCACTCCATTCCCAAGCACCCACCACCATCCCTTTCCAATCATGTCTCATTTCTCTTCCATGTTCCATCAACAACCCATATGTCCTTCACGGTGGGACACATCTTCACACAATCACTATGTCCTTTCTTATTTAGCATCAAGTAATCAACTAGCTTTCACATTAACTCAATTTTTGTCAAGCACCACATGCACATCCCCACACACAACAACCATTGTATCAATATTCACCATTAATGCAACACACAACATGTCCAATCCCATGGACATTTTGCCTCCAATCACTACACCTCTCCCACCCCCACAGTTCCAAAATCCCTAGTTTCCCCTCCACCAACATCACTTCCACCCAAAGTGACATCTCCCATCCCCTACATCATACCCACTTCAAACTACATCCACTATGCATGATGCATGCATAGTCAATGCCACCCTCGCAACAATGGTAAGTTGAGCCAAACAACTACATCACGGGTATGCTTTGTTGGCACTAAGAAATATAGCACTTCAAGCTCAATCTACTCATCTATAGGAAAGGATTTTAGATTTGGTGGCTTCCAACACTCTTACAAGACCAACTGTCATGCAATTAGCTAGAGTCACAAGTACAACAAATGGGCAAACATGCAATCAAAGATTTGGGAGGCCATCTACAAACATAGATGGAGTGCCATGCAAAGCTCAACCATAATATGTCACTATTACAATGACATTTAATAGTCGTGAAGGAGAACAAAAGACTTCAATAGTAAAACATGTCAGGTGCTTTGATTAGCGCCTTTGAATTCCAAGCGGTTACTCCAAAAAATATCACGATCATCCTAGAAGAATATGCAAATCTTCTGGAAGCACATGACCAATTGACTGAAGAAGAACAATTGAAGTAGCAAACACCCCAAAACTGCTTGCCCACTAGAAGGACCTGAAGAGGACGAGATAATTGAGATTCCAATTGATCATACTTTTGAAGAAGAATACAAACACCAACCACCACCACATGATAGAATCACCAAAGAAAGGAAGGACACATTTGGGCCAATCAGCCCACCATGGCTGAAGCAAGTTGAAGAAATTGGTAGATCTTAAGGGGAAGAGATACAAGTCCAGCTCCTAGCCATGGTAGCAATTGAAGAACAAGTACTGCATCCTAAATATTTCCAAAATCTAGCACACAACAACATCACAACCACCTCTAAGCAACAATACCACCCTTATTTTGTGATCCTTGCGGACTACAATGTAGAAGTGGCACGAATTATTGGCAAAGCACCCACCTTTGCTACATAGTTTGATGAGCTCAAAGATCTACCAAATACATCTAGGAAAGGCACTATTTTTTAGCCCAATCGGCAAAAAAAGCTCTTGGAGGAATACCCAAAGATGCTATGCATGTGGTCTCATTCTCCAATTCATATTTTATATAACATGTGATATGGATACCATGCGTGATGCTCATCAAAAGCATTTGCAATCAAAGTGAAGAACAATGCACGTTGTGTAGATTTTGATAACTACCCATATCTTGCACCTCCACAGTGTTGGAGTCAATATCATATGGTTCAAAAATCCTCAATAACTCTAGCATATGATCATATTGCTTGAATACATTTTCAAGAAACCACGTAGCATGAGGTGGATAGGACAATATTGTTCTAAGGAACCCGCTTGGGTTAGAATCCCATGAGGCACACAAAAGCAGTCCGCGATCTGGAAATCTTTTGAAAAGCGCAAATGGCTTTTTCGCGATAGATTTTCCGATAGAGATCAATCGCGTGATTATTTGTTTTCATAGATTGTTGCTTTTCCAATTCATCGCATGGCGAAGAGTTTTTTGTTTTATTGCTTTTCATTGGAGTTCACAACCTATATAAAGAAGCATAGTCTCATTGTTGAGATATCATTCTTCAAGAAATCCTCTCAAGGAGATCAAGGAGGAGTCTCACACACTTGGAGAAGGTGATCGCTCCAGCTCTTGGTGTTCTGAAGCTTTGGAGGTGAAGATTTGGTGAAGGAGAGGCTACTCTCTTGGAGCAAGAATTCTTCTACAAGGTGGTGGTAACTATCTTTTGTGAGTTAACCTTATATTTTGTTTTTAGGGTTTCTCTACCCTAATCTCAAAATTAGGGTTGGTGGATTTACAATTTTGTTACACTATTTTGTAAGAATAAGGTTAGCATCATTGCTCATTCACTTCACAGACACTTAGATTCTTTCAATGTAATCTAAATTTTGTATCATCATCTTCTTGGATATTCTTCCATTAGTCAGTGCACCACATTATATGGTTGAGTAGTACTCCCATGTTGTAATTTGGACATCTATTTTTTAGTGAGTAAGCATCCAGCTTACGTTCTCTATTCTTGTCTCAAGATCTCTTTCTTTCTATCTCTCACTTATCATCTTAATTAATTAAGTGTGTATGCTCAAAAGGTTTTAATATTGGAACGATACTAGGGCCCTAAATTCCAACACTCGGTATCAGGGCAAAATTGACATACACACTTAGTTAAGATGAGTGAGATTAGAATTGAGATTGAGGACAAGTTGGATGGATCTTCTAATTATCCCATGTGGAGTTTCATGATGATGAATATTTTAGTGACAAAGGATTTATGGAGTATCGTTAATGGATCCTTAACAAGACCTAGACGAGAAGGCAAAGAAGGAGCCACAACAACTTCAAGAGGTACTGGAATTACTATTACAGAACCAACTGAAGAAGAGGTAACTACTTCGACATCCATAGTCACAGGTAGGTCTTTACCTACAGTTCCTCCTACTGAAGATTAGGGAAGGTGGGATGCTAGAGATGCTTTAGCACTCTCATTGATAGCAACGAGTGTTAAAAAGCATATTCTACCACAGATCAAATCTTGCAGAAGTTCTAGACAAGCTTGGTTAAAGCTTCCGAATCTTTTTCAGAGCAGAAATCTTGCTAGGAAAGCTCACTTGAGGAGACAACTAGCAAATAAAAGGATGAAGGCTGGTGAGTCAATTCAAGCCCACATTATGAGACTCGTTGACTTGAGAGATCAACTTCTAAATGTAGGAGTTGAGATATCAGATGAAGAAATGGTAAATACGCTGATTAATTCACTTCCTATTTCATATCAATCTTTTATAACCACTCTTACCCTTACCACACGAGATAGAGCCACTCTTACCCTTACCACACGAGATAGAGGTTACATTTGAAGAGCTAGAGTTCTTGTTACTTCAAGATGAAGATCAGTTAAAGGGAATGGAAGATAATGAAGCACTTTCATCTTCATCAAAGGGTAAAAAGAAGAAGAAGGAAAAGAAATCCAAGAAGGAAAGTAGGTCCCTCTCACCTTCTACTTCAGATTCTGTTTCTACTACATCTAAAGAGAAGTCTTCTAAGAAGAAGGAAGTAATATGTTTTTATTGCAAGAAACCTGGACATTTAAAAGCAGCATGTTATAAAAGGATTGCAACAGAAAAGAAAAAGGCATAAGGTAATGTTGCAGAAGATGATAAAAAAGAGAAATCTCAAGGTGATTCTTATGCCTATATCACCATTGAGGAAGTAGCTTTTGATCAGGTAGCTTTACAAGTTCTGTCAGCAAGTCCTTGGATTGTTGACTAAGGTGCTACAAAGCATATGATAGGTTGCCGAGATGTGTTTTCTTCTCTTTCCTATTCTTTAGGTAGAAGAGTTACTATTGTAGATGGAAATGATTTGGATGTTGTGGGAATAGGTACAGTAACCCTAAAGTCAAGAGAAGGTGGTAATTTTCAAATTTCAGATGTTCTATATATATGTGAAATAAAGAAGAATTTGCTATCTATATCTGCATTTTTAAGTGATGGTTTTAAAGTTGTATTTGAGAGAGATGTTTGTAAGATCTTATCACACAAAGATGACAAGTGTATTTTAGGTGAGCATAGAGGAGGGATCTTTGTGTTGTAAAAAACCAGTCAGGAATATGCAGTCAAATCTTCATCACTGGTGGAAGATATGAAGCTATGGCATGAAAGATTTGGACATATTAGTTTTGGAGCTCTCAAGAGTATCAAAGACAAAGGTATGGTTGAGAGTTTACCCTCATTCAAGCTACCAGATGATTCAGATATATGTGAAGGTTGTCTTGAAGGTAAGATGCATAAAATACCTTTCAAGAAACATGATCATATTACAGCTACCAGGAAATTGCAAATTATTCATTCAGATGTGAATGGACCTATGAGAGCAGAATCTATTCAGGACTTCAGGTATTTTGTTCTGTTCATTGATGATTTTACGAGATACTCATGGATCTATGGTCTTAAGTTGAAGTCAGAAGTCTTTCGTATGTTCAAGAAATTTGTAGATATGGTTGAAAATGAAAGTCAAGAAACTATCCAGATTCTCAGAAGTGATAGAGGTGGAGAATACTTGTCAAATGAGTTCCAGACATTTCTTGATGAGAAAGGTATTACTCGACACCTTACTATTGCTTATACTCCTCAGCAGAATGGTGTTGCAAAAAAAAAGAATAGAGTACTTGTTGAAATGATGCGGAGCATGATTGCATCCAAAAAGCTTTCACCAAAATTTTGGTTTGATGTAGTACATACAGCTAATCACATTTTGAATAGGTCATCTACAAAAGCTTTAAACGTAATCACATCGTATGAAGCCTATTATGGTAGAAAATTTAATGTGAGTTATTTCAGAGTGTTTGGATCACTTTCTTATGTACATATTGAGAAAAAGGACCGAGGCAAACTAGATGTAAAAACAAAGAAAGCTATTTTCATTGGATATCCTATTGAGAGTAAAGGATACAGGTTTTATGTTCCAGAGACAGGTGAAGTTATTCTTTCACGTAATGCTTATATTGCTGAAAATAAAGTTTATGATAAAGAAGCAGAAATTCCAGAGTTCATTAGTGAAAATGACTATGGATTTTTTAGACAGATTCTGGAATTACATGTTCAGCCATATTAGGAGGGAGTAAAAATTCCTAGGATTCAAGAAAAAGTTGAAGAAAGAGGAATTTCACAACCTTATACAGAATCAGTTCCACATGAGACTTTGGTTCCAGAAATGGAAGAAGTTAGAGTTCCAGAAAGTCCTAGTACCTCGGCAGGACAAGTTCCAGAACCTGTGGAAGCTAAAAGTTCAGAAAGAGTTTCACCACTATTTAAAGATACACCTACTTGGTTATATCAGAGTTGGAAAGATAGTGGTATAAAGACTTGTATTGGAAGAACAAGGAGTCAGACTAGACAACAAAAACAGGATCATATAAGAACAAGAAGGCATACTAGACAAAAACAACAAAAAGATCATGTAAGTTTTGCTAAAGATTCATGATATTTTGTCTTTTACGACAGTTGAAGATGAACCTGCATGTGTTAAAGATGCACTTAACATTCCTATTTGGAGAAAAGCTATGCAAGAAGAGATTGATTCTATTCATAAGAATCAAACTTGGCATCTATGTGAGTTACCAGAGGGAAAGAAGACTATAGGTGTAAAATGGATCTTCAAAACCAAAAGGAAAGCAGATGGTACTATTGATAGATACAAGGCCAGGTTAGTTGTCAAAGGATATGCACAACAAAAAGGTATTGATTATGATGAGACATTTGCTCCTACATCTAGGATGACTATTATTAGGTCAATACTTGCTTTAGCAACACATTTTGTTTGGCATATATATCAACTTGACATTAATATTGCTTTTCTTAATGGTGATTTACACGAGGATGTGTATATTTAGCAACGAGAAGGTTTTAAAGAGACAGGTAAAGAACACTTAGTGTGTAAGCTTATAAAAGCTTTGTATGGTTTAAAACAGGCACCTAGAGCATGGTATGAAAAGATACATACATATCTTTTGTCCATTGATTTCCATAACTCAGATGCAACTCCCACTCTCTATGTCAAAGCTGGACCAGGTATGATGATTATAGCAATCATTTATGTGGATAATATTATAGTCATAGGTCCCAGAGATGAAGATTTGTAGATGTTCAAAGAACAATTGAAGCAAACATTTGATGTGAATGATTTAGGCATTTTGCGTTATTATCTTGGGATTCAATTTCTGTTTCAAGATGAGTGTATCTATATGACACAACATAAGTACATTGAGAAACTTTTGGAGAGGTTTCAGATGAGTGATTCTAAACCTATGCAAACACCTATGGATCAGAACATGTCTTTACAAACGGTAGCAGATGCAGAGCCATTTGATGCTACTTTATATAGTCAAGAAGTTGGTTGCTTGATATATCTTTGTAATACACGTCCTGATATACAGTTTGCAGTTTCTCAAGTATCAAGGTTCATGCAGAATTCGACAGTGTTACATTGGAAAGCAGTAAAGCGGATCTTTCGATATTTGGAGGGAACTTCAAATTTTGCTATGGTATTTTCGAAATCTACACATTTGTTACTAAAAGGATTTTCAGATTCTGATTGGGTAGGTGATAGAGACACAAGAAGAAGTACTAGTGGATTTTGTTTTTATCTTGGAAATTGTCTTATCTCATGGCTTTCAAAGAGACAACCCACTATTGACACTTCATCGTGTGAAGCTGAATATAGTGCAACATTTACAGCTACCCTAGAGTCAGTATGGTTGCAGAAGATTTTCAGTTATCTTGATGTGAGAGTACATGAATCCATTCAGATATTTTCAGATAGCCAGAGTGCTATAGCTATAGCTAAGAATCTAGTGCATCATGCAAGGACAAAGCATATAGATATACACTACCACTATATTCGAGAGCAAATAGCTAAGAAGCACATTGAGCTAGTTTATGTTCCTTCTAGTGAGAATGTTGCAGATATATTTACCAAAGCATTGACTAGAGATAGTCATGGGAAGATTTGCAGGTTACTGAAGCTTGTACCAATATGACATTGAAGGAGGGATTGTTGGAGTCAATATCATATGGTTCAAAAATCCTCAATAACTCTAGCATTTGACAATATTGCTTGAGTACATCTTCAAGAAACCATGTTGGGCGAGGTGGATAGGACAACATTGTTCTAAAGAACCTGCTTGGGTTGGAATCTTGTCAGGCGCACAAAAGCAGACCACAATCTAGAAATCTTTGAAAAGCACAAACAACGTTTTTGCGATGCAGTTTTCGATAGAGATCAATCGCGTGATTATTTGTTTTCATAGATAGTTGCTTTTCCAATTCATTGCATGACAGATTTTTTTGTTTTATTGCTTTTCATTGGAGTTCACAACCTATATAAAGAAGCATAGTCTCATTGTTGAGATATCACTCTTCAAGCAATCCTCTCAAGGAGATCAAGGAGGAGTCTCACACACTTGGAGGAGGTGATCACTCTAGCTCTTGGTGTTTTGAAGCTTTGGAGGTGAAGATTTGGTGAAGGAGAGGCTACTCTCTTGGAGCAAGAAGTTTTCTACAAGGTGGTGGTAACTATTTTTGTGAGTTAACCTTATATTTTGTTTTTAGGGTTTCTCTACCCTAATCTCAAAATTAGGGTTGGTTGATTTACAATTTTGTTACACTATTTTGTGAGAATAAGGTTAGCTTCATTGCTCATTCACTTCACACACACTTAGATTATTTCAACATAATCTAAATTTTGTATCATCATCTTCTTGGATATTCTTCCATTAGTGAGGGCATCACATTATATGGTTGAGTGTACTCCCATGTTGTAATTTGGACATCTAGTTTTTAGTGAGTAAGCATCCAGCTTACGTTCTCCATCCTTGTCTCAAGATCTCTTTCTTTCTATCTCTCACTTATCATCTTAATTAATTAAGTGTGTATGCTCAAAAGGTTTTAGTATTGGAACAATCCTGGGGCCCCAAATTCCAACACACAGGGACTACCGACAATTGTTTATATGATCACAACTATTCACCACAAGATACCTCGTTTGATGCCCATGCCTAATATCATGACATAGATGCTCCTCAAAATATTTGATCTCATGCTTTTGGTCTTCAAGACTTTTAGAAATATTTGTGCCCCTTATGTAAAGACATTAGGATTCAAAAATGGCAAACAAGATCTCGTCTATGACCTAAGTGCAACACCATCCCTCAAGACAATATATGCATGGCACTATTGTATAAAGTACCAAATAGAACTTTGAAGACATGTTCACGATAGGATTATGGGAGTACCATTTTGAAGTCTTCATCTCCAAACCCACTCATCTACTCCAGCTCTTTGACTGTGAACAAGCGATGTATTCTGGGCACTACAGACTACCGCATCCTGAGGTCCCATACACCATTTATTGGCAACATCTTGAACTAGATCTAGCAAAGGGACTATGCTTATGAGAGCAAGAGCTAGCCACCAATATTTTACAATACTAGATTGATCACTGTTAGCTAGAAAATTGTTAATGATTATGCACTAACATGTTCCATTTCGGAGATTTTTTCATTTGAATGTAGGAGTTTTGCAAGGAGAATTAATGGAATGTAGTTGTATTTCGTAGAAAATGGGTTCTGAAGTCCACAAAGGATTAATCCATTTTGCGGCAATCCTTCAAAAGTGAGGACACATGGGGGGAATCCCGATGGGAGTGGCGGTCTCTTTTGTTGGGAAATCACATGAGTTTGTGCCCATTTTTGGTATGGGATACACATGGGGGTGCTACTTTCTAAGGGATATAGATGGCTGATGCAGTGGCTGTGGAAGAATTCTGTTATATATCCTCATTCCAAAGGGACAGTGGATGCTCTTCTTGCTTCAAATGTGCATTTTCTCCTGAGCTTAGATTTGGAGATCAGCAGAAGATCTTGTGAGATAAAGGAAACTGATGTTTCAACTACTGAATATCAAAGAAAAGTGGTGAAGATAGCTTAAATGAAGTCAGCACTAGACTGAACACTGGCATCTTCTCTGTCAAAGTACTTTCAGTATTGCATCATGTAGTTCAACACTTTTTGTGAGGATTGTGAGATGGATGGTTATGTTCTTTCAACAAAGATTTAAATGTAGAGGCATCAAGTGGATCTACTAACGTCGGCAAAGATGACCATCAAAGATTAGCATATGATGTGGATCTCAGATAATAATAACGAAAGGAAGGAAACAGAGATTGATGAGTTGAATGTGGAGAGCATAGAGATAATGGTTTCCTATTCAAATGTCCTAATCCTAGGTGGTACGGGCATGGTGATTTAGGATCTCAAATGATAGATTCGGTATCTATGTTCTTTAAAAAATCACATGTGAGAGCAGTCGCTTGATTGCAGCTTATGGGAGTTGCTAACTCTGAGGTCGGGAGGGATGTATCTCCGTTCCTCCCATGCTCCTTTCTGAGCAAGCATTGATGAGGGACCAAGTTTGAAGGGGATTCAGCAGCTGTTGGGGGTATTGTCTGCATTTCATCAGAGAGAGGGAGGTTGTGGGAAGTCACCACAAGAGTTGGACATCCATTTGTGCATGTATTTTCCCATCTACTCCACCGATACATTTAAGCAAAACTGTGGATTTAGGACGATCAAAAGATGACTTAGCATCATAAGGTTGAGCAAAAGATCATTGTGCATCTGCATTTTCCCTTGGGTTTAAGAACTAAACATTTTGGTGCGTTTGTCGAGAATTGTCTTAGCACATCTCATAGAGATTGCTACGAGTTCGCTTGGTGGCCCCAATCATGTGGCACAGCCAAGTCGATCCCAGATCTTCTTTGACCTTCATTAAAGAAATGGCCCAACAAAAGCAAGCATGTGGGTTTGAGAAGGCCAACATGAGGCAACCAAATTTTGGACAAAATAGGAGATGGATATATTCTCATCCGACCATGAGACATCATGTGAATCGAGGGTGGCGATTTGGCCTGATATCAAATTATGTGAGATGCTGGTGTTGCGACCAGATTGGGCATATAGCCAAATATTGCCCTCGTGTATGCACCCCATTGGATTTTGCCCCCACATGTGCAAAATGCAGGAAAAAGAGGCTATGTGAGCACGTGTGTGGCTCAAAAGAGGTGACTGACATAAAGGTCGCAATGAATCAATCCGATAGGTGTTTATCCTCTTTGTATGTGGAAGTTGACAAGGGTGGAGTTACTTTGTCGACGGAGACTGCGAGAGCAAGTGAAAGCAAGGACACTGGATCTCATGACCGAGACTTGGTAGAACTCGTAAAGAGCCTGGAATGCCAAGTCAATTTGCTTCGGGTAGAGCGGGATAGTGAGAGGACCAAGGTAGAAAAGCTTGAGGAAAGTCAAGCGAGGTTAGGAGAGGTCATCGCGAAATGTGTAGAACAATCGCAAGTTGTGGAGAATAGAAGCAAGGAGTTGAAAGCGAACAAGAGCTTGAGGGAAGGCCTTGTGAGGTCTGAGCATGAAAACGTGGTCTTAGACCTAAGAACCGGCTTGATGATAGCCAATTGCCATAGTGTTGCGATCAAAGAGGATTCCCCTAAATATGATGATGACTTAACACAGAGAGTCAACCAAATTGAAAAAGAAATCAAGAAATTGCGAGAGATGATGGGTAAATATGGTGACCAAGCAGCTAAGGTAGTTGAAGAGTTCCACCTAGAATTAGAAGGGATGAAGAGCGCTCAAGCAGAGAGCGATGAAACAGTGAGACGGGTAGAGAAAGAGAATGCAAGGTTGAGTAGCAAGCTCGGTAGGTGGATGAATTGAAAAGACTACGAGACGCGAGGACAGGTGGAGGACCCGAGAGCGGGGAAAATGGAGGAAGAGCTGAAAGCGGTGTTGGATAGGTTGGATGCATTCGGAACGGAGTTAGAAAGGACAAAGAATGAATTGTTGAAGAAGGTAGATGATCTGGATGAAGAAAATATGAGTAGGATTTGGGAGGAAAGATCGATTAGAGAGGAAGTCGAGAAGTTGACCGTTCGAGTTGAGAAGAAAGAGGATATTCCCCTCGGATCTGAAAAAAGGATGAGAGATTTAGAAGAAAAGATGGAGCAAATAAGGAATCAGTTCCGAAGCATCGACCGTGACCTGTTCCAATACCAAAGCGATATTGAGTACAACAAGAAAGGATTAAGAGACTTAGCGGCGAGGCTTGAGTCATTGAGGGGCACAACGGGCAATGGTAATTTTCCAGGTCATTTATCGGGTCAGGTGGAAGCTCTGCGAGGCAGAGGTTGGAGATGAAAAAGAAATAGATGATGCAATGGATGTCGGTAAGGATGGCTTGAGTCTGATTAGGGTTTGCTTTGTTGATTGTGAGTCAGAGATGTGAAGACGGATGGATCGAGTGTGTTGTATGCTTAGGATTGAAGTGGCATTTTTCAGGGGTTTCACGTCGACAAGGTAGTTAGTGTGTGCGGGTTTCGAGAGGAAAAGTTGACCATGGCATTAGTGGTCGGATTTTGGCTTGAGTAGTTGCAGAGAGGAGATGTGTCTCATCGGGATGTCCATAGGGGGATACATGTGTGTGTGTCGTGATTGGTTGGGTTGGGTAAAAGGCCCTTTCTTCTGTCTCCTAATTCTCAAGACTTTGGAATTGAAGAAAAAAACAAGAAAGAGATAATTGTGTATATGTGTTTGTGTTGTCGGTGCGCTGCAGTGGGCTAGTAGGCAGGTGGAACAACCTTGATCGGGTGATTGAGGCCACGAGCTGACGCTAGTTTCATTCTAGGCCCGACCTATATGTGGCTATGTGCCTATGTGGGCCGATAGGCAGGTGGAGTCCCTTTGGCCGAGTGGTCAAAGCCATGAGCTGACGTCGGTTTCGCATAGGGCTAGCATTGTGCATCGCGCGTAAATAAATAAATTAAAAAAAAAAGGAAAAAGAAAATTCCTTGCTCGAGGGGGGACAGAAGAGAGGTGAGAGAGCATGATGCTCGGATGGGAATATGTGTCTGTGTTTGTGGGGATCTGGGAATGTGTGGACTCCTGATGAGACATGTCGAATCGAAGCTTAAGCTCGGCTAGGGTTTTGGCTGTGACGTGTCTGTGGAAGACTTGGACTTGAGGGATCCAATCGTGCTAGGTACCTTGTTTGTCTGCAAACCTTCGGGAAGTGTTCATTTTGGTTCTTAGGTTGTGCAACTACTTGCAATGTCCTGAAGCATGTTGATGATGAGCAATCTTATCGGAGTGAGCTCGTATTAGGCTTGAGTGGTCTTTGTCACATGTCCATCAATTCAAGAGGTGTGGTGTTGACCTAGCATGGAATTTAGTTGAAAAGCGAAGAAAAGAAAAATCAAAGAGTCAAGAAAGGAAAGCGATCATGTGCTCGGGAAGAGTATCAAAACGGAAGTGGGGAATGGTTTTTGATTATATATGGTGTGGGTGAAAAGTGGGTTGAGTATGCATGTGGAATAGGAGATTCGTGAGGTATTGATTCGTTAGCCGAGAAGAGTGTTGGGAAGGAAATGTGGTTCTGCTTTCTGTTGGCATGGGTATGTTGTGTGCGAGGAGAATGCATGTGTGATACGGGATCATGATGTGTGTGCTGAGTATATCTGTGTGATGTGGATGATTGATATGGTTGTCTTTTCATTTTGGTTGTAGATATTGTAATTTCATGAAAAATGATGTAATGTTTTGGTGAGTTTGTAGACAGGTGGACATGATAGGTGAACGTGCAAAATAGCATACAAAGTTGGTAAGGGAAGTGACTTATTTTTTATGATTAATTGATGTTGATTTAGTGTGGTTGCAGGTACCCCAGTGGAAAGAGATAGAATAAGTATGAGGTATGTGAATGTGCATTGAGGTATTGTCAATGACTTGAATGGTTTGAGTGCAGGTGCTACTTGTCTCGTCGGGGACGACTTCGCGAGCAGAAGGGGGGAATATGTTGACCCGGAAATCGTCTGATCTTGCTTGGATTTAGGCGTGACATAACCTTGGTGGGGATTCGTTTTTCAAAGAGAAAACATGTGTTTCACCAAATATTCTTGGGGATTTTGTTTTTATGAATGTGTAGGAGACTTAAAGAAGATGGAAGTGAAGTAAAGGAGGTTAATCCCTCTTGGCAGAGGGTACCAAAAGGAAGTAATTTTGGGGGCTCATATGAATTAAAGGGGAGGAAGGAACACATGTCAGGTCTCTCGTGCTAAGTAAATGGGGGGGGGGGGGGGGGGGCAAAAAAGTACTCATTGGGGTCTCTCTGAATAGAGCTGAATGGGGGGGGGGGGGGGGGGGGGGGTGGGGGGGGGGGGGGGGGGGGGGGGGGGGGGGGGGGGGGGGGGGGGGGGGGGGGGGGGGGGGGGGGGGGGGGGGGGGGGGGGGGGGGGGGGGGGGGGGGGGGGGGGGGGGGGGGGG
>MU264417.1:5000-7500 GCA_020310875.1 Ceratopteris richardii
CATGAACTTCACACTAGGACAAAATCACTTGTTGCACGTCTTCCACATGCTCCAGGTGATTTCTTGGTTAAAAAATGGATAGAAAAAGCTTTGCCAAGGTCATCTCAGCACACGTTATGTGAGTCTCTTAGATTGGATGCAACCCTCAATGATTTTGTTACAGAAGCATCATGCATTGAAGAATCTAGGCAACTTTTTGAAGGGGATACACAACCGAATTATGATGCAGAACTAGACCCTATTGGGCAACTGAGGAAGGAACTAGAAGCATTAAGAAAGGAACAAAATCAACAAGAAGAGAAGGTCTTGCCACCACTGCGCCACTGTGATGATGAAGCAGCCTAACTTTGTCGTGAGTTAAAAGATTTGCAGACCACTTAGGATATAAGAAGGCGGATTTGGTACACAATACGTAACAACAATGGACATTCCGATGCTAATTGTCCTAACAAGGTAAGGTGTCAATTTTGTGGAAAGGATGGCCATGAAGCTAGAGACTGTTACTACCTCAAGGGTACTCAACAACGAGGTAACTCTCAAGCTATGGATTCATATTATGCCAGTACTTCAAATGCACCTAATAGAGAGGAGAACAGACCAATGAAGCCGAGATATAATGCACCTTTGATGTGTTCCCATTGTGGTGAGTATGGCCATATGCAAAATAGGTGTTCCCTTCCAGAAGATGCACCTCCTTGTCAGCATTGTCCAGAGGCTAAGGATCACTACACCAAAGATTGCCCAAGAAGCCATCCTGCTCCAATCCACATGATTGCAGTCTCTCCACAAGAAGAAGGTATGACCACTCAGTCTTATGTTGTTTCATCTTCTTCAATGCCCATGATGACTAGAGCCAGACAAGCGATAGCAACCCGTAGAGAGGAACAAGAGGGACTCCAAGATAAAGAGGAGGAAAAGAAGGTTGGTTGGAAGGACCAAGCAAATATTGAAAGAGCTTATGAAAGGATGGGTACTTCACTAAAGGATCAACCAACAAGTCTGCAAGAAGACACACATGAGGTAAACATTGAGCAGATCTTGAAAGGTATTCATCACAAGGTTAGTCTGTACGAACTCATAAAGATGGATTCAAAAATAAGAACTGACCTATTAAAGATTGTACACTCTGCTTACTTGAGCCAACCACCTAGCATAGATGGTTTCATGGTTGATTTTCCCGTGCACCCTTGGCAGACTACCAAATCTCAAGGTTATCTGTTCTTATAAAGGATGAAGCTCTCAGGGGTGTGATTATAGATGGAGGCTCTGGCATTAATTTGATGCCAAATTTCACAATGAGGAAACTGAATTTGAACCCCACCAGGATGGCACCATTCATAGTTACCCTAGCAGATCAACATCGAGTTGCACCAATTGGCATTATTGAAAAGGTACTAATGATAGTACAGGGTTGTCACTTTGTTCTAGATTTTGTTTTTATTGCTCTTCCATAGGAGACTTCTTACCCTTTACTCCTGGGGAGGCCTTGGTTGAGGCATGCAAAAGCTTTGCAATATTGGGGGAAAAAAAAACTGTGGATTTCAACAAGCACCAATAGCCAACTGCAACTACATTTGGAAGAAGGATTCAACTCAGGGAAGACTATTGGGTATACTGTGGACACTCAGGTAATGCTCTCCGTACCCCAAGAAGAAGATACATTATTGAATTGGATGATGGAAAGTTCAGAGTGTTGCACGGTGGAAATCAATGAAATAGAGGAAGAAGTTGCAGATGAAGGGGTTGCAGGAAAAGGCGATGAAGGTCACAAGGAGTTAAAGAATGAGAGTTTTCAGGAGAATACAACCTTTTAAGGGGTAACAAATATAGAAGTATCAGAGAAGGAAAGGTATGAGCCTGAGTGCAGAGAAGATCTTCCTTTTACAGATATACCTCAAGGATGGACTAGAGAACATATTGCAGAATATAAGCTAAAGTCCACTCCTGCATACAGTGGAGATGATTTCTCAAACAAGACTAGTCCTGAAACACTCGTTCAAGAAGTAAATCTAGGGGATGAAGAGAACCTTGAAGTAGTCCACTTGGCCTCTTGGCTATGGCATTATCCCCCTTTACTACAGAAGGTAACTTCTTTACTTTTTGCTTATAAAAATGTCTTCGCATGGTCCTACAAAGATCTAATAGGAATACCAGAGGAGCTTGGATTACACAGAATACCCTTAATTGAGGGAGCCACGCCTGCAAGAAGTAGGCCGTATCGACTCAATCCAAAATATGTAGAGGCGGTAAAGTTGGAAATTACAAAACTAGAAGAAGCAGGTATAATTGTTCCAGTAGAACATTCCAGGTGGCTTTCTTCTATGGTTATTGTACCCAAGAAAAATAGTGGAAAAATAAGAGTTTGCATTGATTTTTCTGCCTTAAATAAAGTGACTGTGCAAGATGGATTTCCTCAGCCCTTTACAGAGCAAGTACTTGAGGAAGTAGCCGGTCACACTTTGTATAGCTTCTTGGATGGTTTTACTGGCTACAATTAGAT
>MU264417.1:12500-17500 GCA_020310875.1 Ceratopteris richardii
GGTAATGGAAGGGTAGAAGATATGTTGAAGGGTTTGTTGGGATTAATTAACATGGTTTGCAGTTAGTTGAAGCGTAAACCTAAGAATAAATGATTAATTAACTAAGTTTTAGTCTATAAATGAATTATTAGATAGGGTCAATATATCAAATGATAGTTCAGCAAAATATGTCAAATAAAAATATGTTAATTATTAAGTTTCACTAAAGTTATGGTAATAAATAAATTTATTGATAGGGTTAAATTTATTTTATTCTAAAGGTTTGGATTTATTCTAAAGTATTTAAATGAAGAAAAAAGAAATGTTGTATTTAAATCTAAAGTCTATGGTCCAATAAATATTCAATTGTATGGTTGTGAGTATTTTTGAGAAAAAGAACTAGGAGAAAATCCCATGCCTATTTTTCTTGTTGGAGTGATGTGGAGTTGAAGAGAAGTTAATGTAGGTTTCATGGATCAGTTATCTAAGGGAAAATGTGGGCTATGGTGGGCTACTCTCATCTATTTAAAGAGGGGAGTACATACTCACAAGCTCATGTGATTTTTAGGTACTTACTTTTTTGCTTTAGACTATAGTCATTTTTTTGCACATATTTCTATGACAGTCCTCTGACAGGAGGAGAGAGAAGGCCATCTTTCTTGCTTCTGTCCTTCAATTTATGGAAAGCAAATGTCTTCTTTGCTTGGAAAATAGTCGATGCAGATTTATATGTATTCTGAGATTGATTCTTATTTTTTCTTAATTTTCCTTCATTTTTCTCCTGTCCTTTTATTCCTTCTTCCCCCTCCTTTACTGCTTTTACTTTTTCCTTCTTCCTCTCCCTCTCTTTGTCTGTCGATGGCGCAGCAGAGCTGTGCGCGTAGCAGAGAGAGAAAGAGAGTGAGAGAGAATTAAGTTTAGTTTATATATATTTATTGTTTATTTTTTATTTTATTCTTTCTTTTTACTTTTGTTCTTTTCTCCATCTTCCTCTATCCCTGTAGCCGACGGCGGACGCGACTGTCGCAGAGAGAGAGATAAAAAGAGAGAGAGAATGGAGAGTTATTTTTTTTCTTTTTTTATTATTTATTTTATTTTATTTTTATATTATTCTTTTTTTTATTTATTTATTTTTATTCCTCCCTCTCTTCCCCTCCCTGCAGCCGGCGGACAGCATGACTGACGCAGAGAGAGAGAGAGGGAAAGAGAGAGAGAGAGAAAGAGAGAGAGAGAGAGAGGGGGAGAGCGAGCTTTTTTATTCATTTTTTCTTTTCTATTTTTTAGCTTTTTTTTCTTTTTTACTTTATATTTGTTAGATATTTAGTTATTGTTTATAAATATATTTACTTTATAGTTTAGAAATATTAATTATTTTATGTTTCTTAATCTTTATATTATATTATGATATTATATGTTATATTTATGTTTTAAATGCTAACAAAATAAAAATATGGAGTATAAATATATATGTGATTATAATATTGTTATGTAAGATAGTTTTTAAAGCAATTAAATACCTCATCCTTGTGCTTCATGAAGTACAATACAGTCTATCTTCTATAATCATCAATGAAAGACACATAGTACCTTGATCCTGAGACAGATGGGTCTTTGCTTGGTCCCCATACATCTGTGTGTACAAGCTCTAGGTAGTCTTCATGCATGTATCCTTTCTTGGAGAAGGGTAACCTATGAGACTTCCCAAATTGACAAGCACCATACTTGTAAATCATATGTTGCTTGGATACATTAGGTATCCCAAGCACACATTGGTCCCTACACATTTGTTTCAAGGTTCTTTCTCCAATGTGCCCTAACTTTTTGTGCCAAATCTCAAGCTCTGAAAGTGTTTGATCTTTATAACTGTATAGTGAAATATTCTTTGTCTCTTCTAACTCAAAAGTGAAAAGTCTACCTGATTTTCCTCCTTTAGCAATCCTTTTGAATCCATGCCTTGGATCCTCCACATATGCTCCATATTGATTGAATCTAACCTGCAAACCTTTCTCCACAATCTAATCAACACTCATCAAATTTTTGGTAATGGTTGGTACATAGAGTACCCTACTCAACAAGTTCTGATTTCCATCACAAGTCTTAACATTTCCAACTTTAACTACTGAATGCTTTGTATCATCACCTATTTAAACTTGATGCTTATTTTTTGGTTCCTCAAGATCAGAGAGTAGTGCTACATTGCCAGCCACATGATTTGAGCATCCTGAGTCAATGTAGAATAGGTGGTCATCATTTGTACCTGACTTTGAAGTCATGTTCATGATTAGAAGAGAGTCATCCTGCTCCTCTATGTAGTTGTTGTAATCCTTCCTGGATTTGAATCCTCCTTGGTAGTTGCCATTGTAATTATTGTTGTAGTTGTTGTTGTAGTTATTGTTGTAGCCTTGGTGATGGTTGAATCTACCGTTTGACTATGAGTAGCCACCTCTTCTTCCTCTCTGATTCTTGTAATTCCTGAAACACTCATCTGTAGTATGATTTGATAAACCATAAATGTTGCATGGTGAGGAGTTATAAGATCTCCCCCTACCTTGCTTACCTCCTCTGCCCCTTCCTCTTGATGATCTACCTCTCCCTGCATAGTTGGCTTGGGAGGTAGAACCTTCATCTTCCACCTTCTTGCTCTTGCCTTTATCTTTAGACTTCTTATCAGTATATAGGGCAGAAGAGTTATTACCTTTGGATGTGTCTCCATTATTGTTGAGCTTTGCTTCATGAGTAAACAATTGTCCCATGAGAGTTGTAAGATCTAGAGTGTGCATGTCCATGTAAAGATCCATGGTAGTGGTGAAGATTTCCCATTTGTCATCAGCCTTGATCCCATTGATCACTTGCCTTACAATCTGTTCTTCTTCAATCTCTTCTCCTATGCTTGCTAACTGATCTGCTACATCTTTAATCTTGGTCACAAATTCTGAAACATCTTGCTTAGGTTGCTTCCTTAATGTTGTGAATTCAATCCACAACTCATTTTTCCTAGCCCTTGTGTTGGAGGAAAGATAAGATGACAAGGTTTCCCAAGTCTCTTGGGATGTCTTACCATTTCTAATATGTGGGAAAAGAAAATCAGATATAGAGTTGAGTAAATAAGACCTTGCCAATGCATCCTTCGCACACCATGTGTTGAGCTTTTCATGTTCTTCCTTGGTTGGTAATCCTGTTGTTTTGAATGAGGGCAATTCCTCATCTCGTGAGATGTATCCGTAGAGAATCCTTCCTTGTAAGTAGGACTTCATCCTTAGAGACCATGCTTGATAATTGTTCCTGTCCAATTTGTCAATAAATGAAGGAAAACCATCTCCCATTTTACCTTTGTTTGCTCTGATACCACTGTTGGGAAAGATGGATGGATGCTCCAAGAGATTGAGTAGGTACTGCTAAACCTGCTTTGTACCAGCCCTCTTTTGCTTCAGATTTGATAACTAGACCTCCTTAGCTTTCCAATGACACCATAAAATGTCCTATGTACTTTGGAAATGATGTGTGCAATGATTGAATCAAAACAGGTACCTTTGTAGTTCACAAACTCAAGAAAAACTTCTATTTTTATCTTGATACCTGCTGGGTATTTTGCTCAGTATGACCAGCACAGTAGGAATTGGAAAAATTCCTTTTAGGGGTATCTAATTAGATTAGTAAGCTACCTATGCCAAGTGTAATGATGTAAAATGATAAACTATGCTAAGAGAAATCAATTTATCAAGTTAAGCTATACCCCCGACTTTTTAGGACTATAGCTGAAAATGACCAGAGATCACCTCGACGCAACTTTCTCCAAAATGGCTGAATAAAATGTCTTCAAACTTTGAGAGCATGTAGATAACGTCAAGCTGAATCTATCAAGCTTTGAAGCACTGAATTGGGCGAAGAATTGACCGCAATATGCCCTTGACAACTTGACAAACTTTTGAGTAGACTAACAGAGAATTCAGAGATGGACAATGTGAATGTATGTTATTAATAAACATTTGTATACAACTCCATTGGCATGAACATCATTGCCAAATGTAGAGAGGTGTAGGCTAGAGTGTAGACCTCGCACACACTCAAAAATTAGTAATGATAGGCTCAGGAGTGCTGTCTCTTACCCGTGACTTTTCATGTCCATTTTTATAAGGAATGAGTAAAAATCTGAATTCAAATTCAAACTTTTGGCTCGCTATGATCAAGCTCCTATATGTTAGGAGATATTCCTTCAATCAAACAACTAAATTTTCCATGAATCCTTTTGGTAGGTGATTACAAGAGATTCCAAGTCAATTTGACTTTTACAATGAGATAAAGTGGTAATTAACCACAAGCAATGGTTCCTATGCTTCTTCACATATGTATGATCTTCAAGATATCTTTCAAGCCAAATGTGTAGGCTTGTGATTTACACCAAGAGTTTGATCTTTGTAATTGTAGAGTGCAATATTCTTTGTATCTTCTAGCTCAAAAGTAAAAAGTCTACCTGTCTTTTCTCCTTTAGCAATCCTTTTGAACCCCTGCTTGGGATCTTCCACAAATGCTCCAAATTGGTTGAACCTGACCTACAAAACTTTTTCCACAATCTGTCCAACACTCACTAGAGTTTTCGTAATGGTTGGTACATATAGTACCCTACTCAAAAAGTTCTGATTTCCATCACAAGTTTTAACATGTCCAACTTTAACTACTGAGTGCTTGGTGTCATCACCTGTTTGTACTTGATGTTTACCTATTGGTTATTCAAGGTCAGAGAGTAGAGCTACATTGCCAGCCTCATGATTTAAGCATCTTAAGTCAATGTAAAAGAGATGGTCATCATTTGTACCTGGTTTTCAAGTCATGTTCATAATTAGAAGAGAATCATCTTGCTCATCTGTATAGTTGTTGTAGTCTTTTTTGGATTTGAATCCTCCTTGGTAGTTCCCATTGTAGTTGTTGTTATAGTTGTTGTTGTAGTTGTTGTTGTACCCTTGATGATGGTTGAATCTACCTCTTGATTGTGAGTATCCACCTCTTTGATATCCTTTTCCTCT
>MU264418.1:0-17500 GCA_020310875.1 Ceratopteris richardii
TCCTGTTACACCTGTAACGACAGGTACTGCAAATACAGGTGTTGGAGCTGATGAAGATGGTGTCGAAGATGATATTCCGCAGATTCCTGTTCGTGCTGCTGTTTCTGTTGCACCTACTGCAGAGCAGATTCGTTGGGATGGCAGAGATGCCCAGGCACATGCATTGATAGCTTTGTCTGTCAAACGTGCCATTATCCCTCACATTCGCTCTTGCAGAACAGCAAAGGATGCTTGGGATACACTTACCACTTTGTACCAAGCTAGGAATGAGGCTCGTGTTGCTTACCTCCGAAAACAGTTGGAGAGTGAGCACATGAATGAAGGTGATTCTATGGACAGTTTTCTTACAAAGATCAAAGACCTGAAGGAACAATTGATTTCTGCTGATGAGGTTATACCAGATAGCTCACTTGTGCAGACCGTTCTGAATGGCCTTCCTGATTCATATCAGAGTTTTGCCTCTACTCTTCGGTTGATGATGAAAGGCAATCCGAATGCCTTATCATTTGAGGAATTAGTCTCTGTTCTGTTGCAGGAAGATCAGTCCAGGCAGAACAGGTCCATTATGCGTGTTGCAGATCAAGCTTTCCTGGCTAGTCAGAAGGGCAAAGGAAAATGGAGCTCTTCTACTAGTAAGCAGAAATCTGCAAATGCTGCACAATCGAAGAACCAGGATAAAGATGAGAAGAAATCAGAAAAGCAGAAATTGTTCTGCAAGTACTGTAAAGGAAATGATCATATTATAAAGAACTGTCCAAAACTGGCTGCTAAAGAGGCAAAGAAGAAAGAGGCTGGAATGGTTGTTGCAGAGGCCTCTACACCAAAAACAGAGTCTGCAAATCTTGTGCAGGAAGAAGAATGGGCGTTTACTACTGTCTGCAGTTTTGACCCATCTTCTCATGATCAGTGCATGTCTGCAGTAGACTCAGATGTTTGGTACTTTGACAGTGGGGCGACCAAACATATTACCTCGCAGCGCAGTTTCTTCTCTTCACTCGAGCCTGCCCCTACAGGGAATACTGTCACATGCGCCAATAACTCCTCTTATCCTGTTATGGGAGTTGGTAAGATCATTTTGACTACTGCTGATGGTAGTTCTTTCACTTTGTCAGATGCTTTATTTGTGCCAGGGATAAAAAAGAACCTGTTATCAGTTTCTGCATTAGCCAAGATTGGCTTGGTTGTGAAATTTGTTGATGACAGGTGTACAGTCCATGATCTCTCAAATGGCGATGTGATTATTGCTTCTGGCATTTTATGTCGTGGGCTGTATAAGCTCATAGACTATGAAAGATCTGTGAATGATTCGGCATGTGCAGTTCATGATTCTCAGGCTATGTCAGATGCAAAGCTTTGGCATGCACGCTTTGGTCATCTGAATTTTGCTAGTTTGTTACGCCTGCAGAAATCTGAAATGGTGTCTTCTTTGCCCAAACTTGAGGCACCTGGAAAACATGTTTGTGAAGGCTGTATTTTGGGCAAAATGCAGCGTTCTTCCTTTCCAAAAGATGGTTCAGTTCGGGCTATGCAGAAATTGCAGCTTGTACATAGTGATGTCTGTGGTCCTATGCAGACACCCTCTTTTGGAAATTACCTTTACTTCGTGACTTTCATTGATGATTTTTCCAGGCATGCATGGGTATACCCACTCAAAGCAAAGTCCGAAGTGTTCATGTGCTTCAAACAGTTTTTGGTTTTGGCTGAAAATCTGTCAGCATGTAAAATGGGCACCCTCCATTCTGATCGAGGGGGGGAATATATGTCTTCAGATTTTAATGCATTTCTGGCTGAACGTGGGATAAAACACCAGTGTACAGTGCCGTATACACCTCAACAGAATGGAGTTGCTGAACGAAAGAACAGGTCACTCATGGAGATGGCGAGGTGCATGGTCAAAAGTCAGGCTTTACCACATAGTTTCTGGCTTGAGGCTGTCATGTGTGCAGCATATGTACTGAACAGGTGTCCCACCAAAGCGTTGCAGTCTATCACTCCATATGAGGCTTGGCATGACCGCAAGCCATCTGTTGCTCATCTGCGTGTTTTTGGTTGTTTGGCATATGCATTAGTGCCTGAACAACATCGCAGAAAATTGGATGATAAGGCAGTAAAATGTATTTTTGTTGGGTACAGTTCTGAAAGTAAAGGCTATCGTCTGTATCATCCACAGACTAAACGCATTCTGGTTAGCCGTGATGTTGTCTTTGTGGAAGATGCTATTCAGCCATTGCTTTCATGTACTAAGGAGACATCTGTTAGCTCCAAAGACATGTATGATACTTTGATGCCTCTTTTTACAGGTGGACAGGCTAGTGCTGGTCCTAATGAGGCAACTTCTCAGCCTTTGCAGGTTTCATATGATGATGCAGATCATTCCATTTCTGATGCAGATTTACATGATGCACTTGTTGATGAGAGAGCTGATATTGAACAGGCAAAAACTATGCCAAAATGGCTGGTGCAGACTTTGCGTGACAGCAAATTAGATGCACCTTTGTCATATCGTACTCGTTCAGGCTCTCATAGTACCTCCTTTGCATCAGATTGCTATGCTATGGCTGCATCTAGTCTCTGTGATGAGAATGAGCCTGTTTCTTTTGATGAAGCACAAAATTCAGAAAATTGGATGGCTGCTATGCAATCTGAATATGATGCTATAATGAAGAATGGTACATGGTCTTTATGTGACTTGCCTCCTAGCAAGAAGGCCATTGGCACTAAGTGGGTATACAAGCTGAAGTGTAAACCTGATGGTACAGTTGACAGGTATAAGGCTAGGCTTGTTGCAAAGGGTTATGCGCAGGAAAGAGGCATTGATTTTGATGAGACCTTTGCACCTACATGCCGTATGACTACGGTTCGGAGCATTTGTGCACTTGCAGCCCATCATGGTTGGAATGTACATCAGTTGGACATTAAAACAGCATTTCTGAATGGTGACTTGCATGAAGAAGTGTATGTTTTTCAGCCCCGTGGCTTTGTGCAGAAAGGGCATGAAAACCAGGTGTGCAGGTTAAAGAAGGCGTTATATGGTTTAAAGCAAGCACCACGTGCTTGGTATGAGAAGATACATGCCTATCTGATTGCACATGGTTTTGAGAACAGTCCAACTGAAAGCACCTTATATGTTAAGCGTGCTAATGATGTGCTTCTGATCATTGTTGTCTATGTAGATGACATGCTGCTCACTGGTCCTCTTGAGAAGCATATTGCTGATTTCAAGGCTGATTTGCATGCCTCATTTGAGATGTCTGATTTGGGGCATTTGCATCACTATTTGGGCATTCAGTTTATGCAAGTTGATGGTGGAATGGCTTTGTGTCAAACGAAATATATTGACACATTATTGCAGCGTTTTGGCCTTGAAGACTGTAAGCCTATTGACACTCCTATGGAGACAGGTTTACGATTGAGTCTTCATGATGCTGGAGATGCATTTGATGCTGTTCTCTATCAGCAGGCTGTTGGATGCTTGATTTACTTATGCATTACTCGGCCAGATATTCAGTTTGCTGTCTCACAGATGAGCAGGTTTATGCATTGCCCAGGAGTCACGCATTGGAAAGCGGTTAAGCGCATCTTTCGCTACTTGAGTGGTACTCGGCTACTTGGGTTGTTTTATCCCAAGGGGGGATCACCACCGCCAGATTTGCATGCTTTTTCTGACTCAGATTGGGCTGGTTGCTATGACACTCGTGTGTCCACCAGTGGTTTTTGCTTCATGCTTGGTAGCTCATGTATATCTTGGTTGAGCAAGAAGCAGCCTACTGTGGCCACTTCCAGTTGTGAGGCTGAGTATAGGGCAGCTTTCACAGCGACTGTTGAGTGTGTGTGGCTCAGACGCCTTATGGCTGATTTGGGTGTTGGCCAGTCTTCTGCCACCACCATCTTCACTGACAGTCAGAGCGCATTGGCAGTTGCGAGGAACCCTGTGTTCCATGCTCGCACTAAGCACATTGAGGTGCATTATCACTATGTCAGGGAGAGGTTCTCTGCTGGGGAGATCAGCTTGACATATGTGCCCACGCAGGAGAACATTGCAGACCTCTTCACGAAGGCTCTGCCTAGGGAGAAGTTTGAAGCTTTCCGCAAAGCTTTGGGCTTACTTCCTTTTGTGGAGTGATTTCCACATAGCTCGGCACTTCCTTATACATGAGTGCCAGCTCCTTGTTCACCGCATCACTCCCAGGGGGGATTTGTTGATATATTTAGGTAGTGATGTGTGTGAACACTCTAGGACCGCCGGGGCACTTTTTTTCCCTCTTTAGGAGGTTTTTTTCCCCCGGCTTGTATATACGCCTATTGCCCTAATGGGCTACTTATCTTTGTACATTCTCTAGTAATACATTCAGTCTTGTGTGTTGTGCTCCAAGCTTCTTCTTCTTCCTTGTGCTGTTCGCGTGCTTCCGCAGACGTCTAACTCCAACAATCACCACCGCCACATTTGCATGCTTTTTCTGACTCAGATTGGGCTGGTTGCTATGACACTCGTGTGTCCACCAGTGGTTTTTGCTTCATGCTTGGTAGCTCATGTATATCTTGGTTGAGCAAGAAGCAGCCTACTGTGGCCACTTCCAGTTGTGAGGCTGAGTATAGGGAAGCTTTCACAGCGGACTGTTGAGTGTGTGTGGCTCAGACGCCTTATGGCTGATTTGGGTGTTGGCCAGTCTTCTGCCACCACCATCTTCACTGACAGTCAGAGCGCATTGGCAGTTGCGAGGAACCCTGTGTTCCATGCTCGCACTAAGCACATTGAGGTGCATTATCACTATGTCAGGGAGAGGTTCTCTGCTGGGGAGATCAGCTTGACATATGTGCCCACGCAGGAGAACATTGCAGACCTCTTCACGAAGGCTCTGCCTAGGGAGAAGTTTGAAGCTTTCCGCGAAGCTTTGGGCTTACTTCCTTTGTGGAGTGATTTCCACATAGCTCGGCACTTCCTTATACATGAGTGCCAGCTCCTTGTTCACCGCATCACTCCCAGGGGGGATTTGTTGATATATTTAGGTAGTGATGTGTGTGAACACTCTAGGACCGCCGGGGCACTTTTTTTCCCTCTTTAGGAGGTTTTTTTCCCCCGGCTTGTATATACGCCTATTGCCCTAATGGGCTACTTATCTTTGTACATTCTCTAGTAATACATTCAGTCTTGTGTGTTGTGCTCCAAGCTTCTTCTTCTTCCTTGTGCTGTTCGCGTGCTTCCGCAGACGTCTAACTCCAACAAGGGCAACCCTATCCTCTTCTGGTAATTGAGAGAATCTTTTCATAAATTCACTATGGAGTTGAGTTAAAGAAATGTGAGGCTTAGGGGAACTAATCCATTTCATGAATCCCTCTCTACTGTGTTGACTATAGTCCTCTAGTAAAATTCCTTATGTAACTCCTTTCTAAACTCATCCCATTCCTGATTGTCATGTAGTTCCATAATAGCCTTAACCGTACCTAAGGCAAGTCTACCTAGATATGATTTCCATTTTGTCTCAGGCAAGCCATGAAGCTTGGCTAATTCCTCAAATGTGTCTAAGTAATTTGTAACATTCATACGAGTGAACTTCCCTTTATCTTTTAATAAAGTTTCAACTACTTTCTGACCCTGCGTCTCATGCATCATAGTTCTAAATAGTTCATCCATTTTTGTATTTTGACTTGTTTTAGCTTGAACAATCCTAACAATATCTTGAACTTATTTCTTTACTCTTTCTTTATGTTCAACTACTAAATCTATAATTCCGTTAGAGTCCAGTTTTAATGTTTGTAATAACAACAATGTTTTGCAATTAAACCTAGGATTTACACTTAAACAAAAAATTTGCCTTTAACCTATAGCAAAAACAAAAATTTGCCTTTAATCTATACCAAAATTTGTCCTTAAACAAAATTTTGCAATGTTAACCCAAGAATTTGAGAGTAAAAGAAATTATACCAACAGCTCGAAGAAGAGGCTCAAAATAGCACTTTGTGAAATTTAATACATTTATTGTCTTTTAATCAAAGCCTAAATACATCTTTTGCTAACATGAGTGCAAACGTTTTGTTCTTCAATTGTTGATTAGAGGGATGGCGAGAGGAGGATCGCCTACTTGCCAATCTTCGTGGAGGTGCTCAACAATAGACCAGCCCTCGACACCGAGAAGATTGTAAGTTTTCACGAGATATAACCACCACTTTCAAAGATTCAGACTCTGCTGCAACCAATTGTAGAATCGTATGAATGCATATACAATGCAAACTGGAAATATCTGTCTGAGTCGTAAGTCGATGGTTCATGTCGGGTTCACCAATGTCGGGTCATGGAGATGCTCGGATGATGGATCAGGTCATCCACCAGATCGATCGGCACACGTTGGGTGTCTGGAGCTGACTCGGGTACTTAAAGGAAAAGGGTTTTAATAACATAATCAATTTTTAATTACCTATTTTTATGAAAAACTAAAGTCAAATTATATATAAAAAAACTTTAATAATTTATGCAACTAAGGACCATAAGGACGCGCATCCCTATATCTTGCAATAGCATCTTGATGGGATGGTAAAATCATTGATTCTTTGGTTATTTGTTCTTTAATTACCTCCTTTACTTTGGTTTCAATTGGCTTCGGATGAGTACATATTTAGAGGTGCCAGAAATAAGTTTTCACTACTCTGTGGTTCAGGAGATACAAAGGAAAATAAAGTTAAGAATTTAGTTAAACAATGGTCGTAGGAAGTTAAGGATTCTGTAGTAATTTGATCTCTAATGACTTCTTCTATTACTACTTCTACAGACTCAGTTCTAGTTTCAATGCTTTCAATTCTACTATGTTCAGATATGTTCCTAAATTCATTAGTTTTAGATTCATTGGACAGCTCAGAAGAAATCAAAACAATGAAATATGATTAATTGATTAAATATTAATGCTAAATCTATTTCGGACAAATGAGTTGCTAAAGCTAATGAAATAAATCAATTCCTCTAATTCAAGTAAGATAGAGTAAAATGATCAATACAAATGTAAAATGGTTATATGAAAGCTAAAGGATAACATAAAATAGATGGAATCTCTTCAATCTATCACGTCACGGATCACTACACTTTGACTGCTCTTTAATTCTTCAATGTTTGTCTCGAAAAGAACATTAGGGTATAAGTAAAGTTACAAGAAACCATTGAAAACATAAATAAACTTACAGAACATAAATCACATGTACATCTAACATTCTCATTCACATGCAGATACACATAGATATGCTCATGCATACATTAAAGCATTCATATCCACTCTAAAACATACATTCACACACATGTTCATTCATTCACTTACATACATATATGCACTTTCATATCAACCATTTGTATGCTAACATCCTTTTAGAAACTCACTAACTCTTACATGTATCAATCATGCTTATTCATTCATCCATTCATGCCATACATACTTACCATGCACACACTAATGCACATGCTAAGATGCATATTTTCTAATATACACATGCATTCACTCATGCACATGTTCTAATGCACTTGCACACTCATGCACATTCATGCTCATGCATACTAACCATGCATACACTTCCATGCATATGCATATACACAGTCACATGCACATGCATCACTCACCTTTGAATACATATAATCATGCACATATATTAACACTAATTGGTATGCACTAACACTCTTTAGCTCATGTATGTATACACATTAGCACATGCATCTACTACATACGCTCATGCATATACTCATGCTAATGCATGCATATGCACATACTCATGTATGCTAACATAAGCTAATACACACATTTAATGCTTGCTTAAATAATTATACTTGCATTCCTACTCGTACATGCATTTCAACATGCATATACTATTACACACTCACACATATTAGCTCTCATGATTATGCAAATGCACATTCATGTTAACACTTAGATGCATTATGCACATGCGTACTAACCATGCATACACTAATGCACATCCTAATATGCATATACTCTAATATACAAATGCATCACACATTCATTTTTATACACACATATGCTCACTTTCATATACTAACACACACTTGCAAAATTAGACTTAATCTAACCCCAAACATATGCATCATAAAATTGATATTCATGCTAACTTATATTCTAATACACATCTTCAATTATGAAAATACATATCTCTAATATGCATAATCATACACTTCCATGCATTAGAATCATATGTTATAACTCATTTGTATGCCTATATATTCATGCACTCAAACGTATAAAAAACAATAACACAACACACACATAAGCCCATATGCACTTATTCACATGCATTTAAACATTCATTCACATATAAATTATAAAATTTATTAAATAGAGAACAAATTAATTAACTACAAATTAAATTAATTACTTATATTAACTCTCTCTCTCTCTCTCTCTCTCTCTCTCTCCTTCTCTCTCTCTCTCTCTCTCTCTCTCTCTCTCTCTTCTTTCTCTCTCTCTCTCTCTCTCTCTCTCTCTCTCTCTCTCTCTCTCTCTCTCTCTCTCTCTCTCTCTCTCTTCCTCTCTCTCTCTCTTTGTGGCGCTGCCGTGCACAATCTGCAAAGAGAGGAAATAAAAGCTTTTCTTCTCCCCCTACAGACTGCGCGCGGGAGCACCGTAGAGAGAGAGAGAGAGAGAGAGAGAGAGAGAGAGAGAGAGTTAATATAAGTAATTAATCTAATTTTTAGTTAATTAATTTGTTCTCTATTTAATAAATTTTATAATTTATAAGTGAATGAATGTTTAAATGCATGTGAATAAGTGCATATGGGCTTATGTGTGTGTTGTGTTATTGTTTTTATATGTTTGAGTGCATGAATACTATAGGCATACAAATGCATTATAGCATATGATTCTAATGCATGGAAGTGTATGATTATGCATATTAGAGATATGTATTTTCATAATTGAAGATGTGTATTAGAATATAAGTTAGCATGAATATCAATTTTATGATGCATATGTTTGGGGTTAGCTTAAGCCTAATTTTGCAAGTGTGTGTTAGTATATGAAAGTGAGCATATGTGTGTATAACAATGAATGTGTGATGCATTTGTATATTAGAGTATATGCATATTAGGATGTGCATTGGTGTATGCATGGTTAGTAAGCATGTGCATAAATGCATCTAAGTGTTAACATGAATGTGCATTTGCATAATCATGAGAGCTAATATGTGTGAGTGTGTAATAGTATATGCATATTGAAATGCATGTACGAGTAGGAATGCAAGTATAATTATTTAAGCAAGCATTAAATGTTAGTATTAGCTTATGTTAGCATACATGGGTATGTGCATATGCGTGCATTAGAGTGAGTGTTAGCATGAGTATATGCATGAGCGTATGTAGTAGATGCATGTGCTAATGTGTATACATACATGAGCTAAAGAGTGTTAGTGCATACCAATTAGTGTTAATATATGTGCATGATTATATGTATTCAAAGGTGAGTGATGTATGTGCATGTGACTGTGTATATGCATATGCATGGAAGTGTATGCATGGTTAATATGCATGAGCATGAATGTGCATGAGTGTGCAAGTGCATTAGAACATGTGCATGAGTGAATGCATGTGTATATTAGAAAATATGCATCTTAGCATGTGCATTAGTGTGTGCATGGTAAGTATGTATGGGCATGAATGGATGAATGAATAAGCATGATTGATACATGTAAGAGTTAGTGAGTTTCTAAAAGGATGTTAGCATACAAATGGTTGATATGAAAGTGCATATATGTATGTAATTGAACGAATGAACATGTGTGTGAATGTATGTTTTAGAGTGCATATGAATGCTTTAATGTATGCATGAGCATATGTATGTGTATATGCATGTGAATGACAATGTTATATGTACATGTGATTTATGTTTTGTAAGTGTATTTATGTTTTCAATGGTTTCTTGTAACTTTACTTATACCCTAATGTTTTTTTTTAGACAAACGTTGAAGAATTAAAGAGAAGCCAAAGTGCAGTGATCCGTGACGTGATAGATTGAAGACATTCCATCTATTTTATGTTACCATTTAGCTTTCATATAGCCATTTTACATTTGTATTAGTCATTTTACTCTATCTTACTTGAATTAGAGGAATTGATTTATTTCATTAGCTTTAGCAACTCATTTGTCTGAAACAAATTTAGCGTTAATATTTAATCAATTAATCATATTTCATTGTTTTGATGTCTTCTGAGCTGTCCAATGAGTCTAAAACTAATGAATTTAGGAACATATATGAACATAGTAGAATTGAAAGCATTGAAACTAGAACTAAGTCAGTAGAAGTAGTAATAGAAGAAGTCATTAAAGATCAAATTACTACAAAATCTTTAACTTCCTACGACCATTGTTTAACTAAATTCTTAACTTTATTTTCCTTTGTATCTCCTGAACCACAGAGTAGTGAAAACTTATTTCTGCCACCTCTAAATAGATGTACTCATCCGAAGCCAATTGAAACCGAAGTAGAGGAGGTAATTAAAGAATAGATAACTGAAGAATCAATGATTTTACCATCCTATCAAGATGCTATTGCAAGATATAGGGCTGCACGTCCTTATGGTCCTTAGTTGCATAAATTATTAAAGTTTTTTTTAATATATAAGTTGACTTTAGTTTTTCATAAAAATAGGTAATTAAAATTGATGATGTTATTAAAACCCTTTTCCTTCAAGTACCTGAGTCAGCTCCAGACACCCAGCGTGTGCTAACCGATCTAGCGGATGACCTGATCCATCATCCGAGCATCTCCACGACCCGACAATGGTCAAGAAGGACAATTTGGATATCGCTTATGGGATCCTGAAACACGGTCAATGATCAGAAGTAGTGATGTCATTTTCAATGAGTCTAAGATGCATAAACAGCCCATTAAGGAGGTTGAACTGAGAAGAGTGGTGTTTGAGGATACTAGTCCTCCAGTTAACATGCATAAAAATGCTACAGATAGGGATGTTCAAGAGAATGTTCGATCATATCAGTCTGCACATATTCCTGTTGAGCAACCATTGAGATGCTCTACACGTGTCTCACATCCACCTGATAGATATGTTCCAGGTTTAGATTTTGTTACGCTAACAGATGTTGGTGAGTCTTCTTGCTACAAAGTGGCTATGCAAACAGAGGATCATGTCAAGTGGGAGCATGCCATGAAGAGTGAGTTGGATTCTATTCACAAGAATGGTACTTGGGATTTAGTACCTTTGCCAAATGGAAGGAAAGCTTTACCATGTAAATGGGTATACAAGCTGAAATTCACATCAGATAGTGCTTCTCCAAAGTATAAAGCATGACTTGTTGCAAAGGGTTTTAAGCAACAACATGGTGTTGATTTTTGAGGAAATCTTCTCTCTAGTGGTCAAGATGACTACCCTGCACATGTGGCTTGGATTCGTTGCAATGGAGGATTTAGAGCTAGTCCAAATGGATGTGAAAATGCTTTCTTGCATGGAGATCTTATAGATGAGATCTATATGGAACAACCAGAGGGTTATGTAGTTCCTGGCAAGGAAATTCTAGTTTGTAAGCTCAAGAAGAGCTTGTATGGACTTAAACAGTCCCCTAGACAATGGTACCAAAATTTTCTTTTATGAAGTCTCAAGGCTATTCTCGAAGCAATGAGGATCATTGTCTCTACACAAAGAGATGCTCAGATGGGAGCTTGATATGTTTGATACTTTTTGTCGATGATATGATGATTGCTGGGAAGTCCTCTTACAACTTGTCAATTCTCAAAAAGAACTTGAGTCAGACATTTGATATGAAGGATTTTGGGGGATGCCAAACATATTCTTGGCATGCACATTACTCATGATAGGAGTAAAAGATGCATATACTTGTCTCAAAGTGAGTACATATCCAAAGCACTTCACAGGTTCAATATGCAGGGTGGAAAGGCATTGAATACACCTTTACCCACATATGTGAAATTGAGCAAGGATGATTGCCCCAAATCAGATGAGGAAAAGGAATTCATGACCAAAATTCCCTATCAATCTGTTGTTGGTAGTCTCATGTATGTTATGGTAGCTACAAGACCAGACATTGCATTTGCAATGGGATGTCTAATCCTGGCAAGAAACATTGGGAAGCGGTCAAGATGATTTTGAGATGTCTGAGTGGCACTAAGGACAAGTGTCTATGCTTAGGTAGAGGGAAAGCAACCATTATTGGTTACACAGATTCTGATTATGCTGGTTGTGTAGACAATCGTAAGTCTACATCAGGGTACATTTTTTCATTTTGCTAGAGGTGCTATCTCTTGGAGATCTCGTCTTCAAGGATGTACAACTGTTTCTACCATAGAAGTAGAGTATGTTGCAGCAGGTGAGGCATGCAAGGAAGCATTGTGGCTTTCTCTTCTTGCTTGTGATATGGGTTTACCTCAGCATGTACCTTGTTTGCTGAGTGACAGTCAGAGTGCCATTGCTTTGGCTAAGAATCCGGTCTATCATGCAAAGACCAAGCACATTGAGGTGAGGTATCACTTCATAAGAGATTGGTTAGCCATTGAGCGCATTATTCTTAAAAAGGTTCACACTCGAGATAATGTTTCAGATGCTTTGACTAAAGCTTTACCACATGATAGCTTTCAACATTCTTATCACTTGATGTGGGTTACGTGATTCATGATCTTACACAGTCACTTGTATACTATGTAACATGCCCATCAGGTGGGAGGTATAGTTTGTATACTTACACTTAGGTATTCTTTATCATTTTTTATTTTTTCTCCCATGATTACTTTGGCCATATTGGCCTTTAGTGGGAGATTGTTACCGTAAGTGTCCATATGAAAGGCCAAATGACCACCGGACACTTCTTTGTATATGTTCTTTAATAAAACATATAGTGGCCTGGTCAGTCACAGACTATAAGTTCGATCGCATTTGCAAGACCTAAGAAGTTTGTCTTCATGCTCCTTGTGTACTATGTTTTTTTGCGTATTCTGCAATCTTAGGGCAGAGTACTGTGTGCAGCCTTAGGAGCTCCGTTTTCTACTCCAAGGATATTGTCGTGGAGCTCTCGATAAGGAGAGTGCAATGTGGTGCATCGCCATCGAATCCCTTGAGTGGTCCATTTACTCCTTGATACACTTATTGGTGCGAGCACATATATTCTCACATGATCCTTTTGGTTGGTCATTACTATTCATTGATCCTTTTTTTGGGGGAGACTTTGTTGATTTTTTCTAGAATTTGACACTTGGTCATCCTTTTTTGAGCCTAAGTGGTGTTGGGACTCTTCTAGCCCCATTATCATTTTAGTCAATTCTCTATCATCATGGCATCAGAGATCTCACGCACTTCTGGTGGATCAGGGTCTAGTGCCAGCGTTCCAAGGAGGAGTTACAACTTGCAAGGCAAAGACCATTTTGAGATTCGAAATGTGATGGCACAAACTTTGCTCTATGGAAGAATCAGATTAAAGATGTGCTAATTCAAAGGAGGCAATCAAAGCTAGTAAATGGAATCTCAAAGAAGCTGTTGACATGGATGAAGATGATTGGGATGAGCTGGATAAAATGGCTAGGTCTACCATTCGATTGCACCTGGCATATAATCTTTACTTTAGCGTATTGGACTGTGAAAGTGCAGAGGACCTTTTGAAGAAGTTATGCAATACATATGAAAAGAAATAACATCAAATAAAGTGTATCTAATGAGAAATTTATATGACCTTCGCATGAAGGACATAAAATGAAAGCAGTCTTGTTGTTATGCACCTTGTCATCATCATATGATACATTTTGCACAACTATTAGCAATAGTGCACCTTGTGGTAAACTAGTCTATGATAACATATGTGGAGCACTCTTGAGTGAGGAGATTCATAGAAAATCTATGGTTGGTACTTAGGGTATAGATGCATATAATGTTCGCGATTCTTACCAAGGAAAGAATCAACAATGTGGCATGAGCAAGAATAAGGAAGAGAATGATCAACGAATAAGAGTAGAAGTAAATCAAGGAAGAGGGATATCGAATGTCATTATTTTCATAAGAAAGGACACATGAAGAAAGACTTCTATGTGTTATAAGAATGCTAAAGGTGAAGGACAAAATGTTGATGGACATGTTAAACAGCTACCTACACCATCTACTTCGACTATGAAGATTGAAGAAATCAATGCTATTTCTGATGATGATAATGTGTTGACACTTGACAGTACTGTGCCTACTGAGGCTCTTATGTTCAATTCTCTTTCCCACACGTGGTTGCTAGTTTCTAGTGCTTCTTTCCATGTGATACCACATAGAGAATGGTTCTCTACTTATGCAACAAATTCTCTTGGTACTATGAGACTTGGTGACTCTTAACAGTGTGATGTTGTCGGGATTGGAGATATGGTTGTGCAATTCATTAATGGTAAAAAATTTACTATGCATAATGTATGCCATGTACCTCAGTTATCTATAGTTTGATGTCAGTTGTCCAACTTGATGGCCTCAATTACAAGGTGGTCTTCTATGCTCAGTGCTTTTGCATATCAAAGGGCAATATGGTTATTGCAAAAGGAAGCAGAGTTGGCTCACTTTATCCTTTGTTTGTATCACAGAAAGAACACTTGTTAAATGTTAATGAACAACCTATGGCTTGTATTTGGATTGGCTGTTTGGGTCATATATCTCATACTGAAATAGAAAATCTTTCTCATTTTGGCTACTTACTTGTGTTATCTATTTTTCATTTTGTGGGCATTATCAATATGGAAAGCAAATTAGGAATGTGCATAATATGCACATTGGCTCTCTTCAATTCAGCCTTTATATATTGTTCATACATATGTGTGTGGTCCTATGCCCATAAGGCCATTAGGTGGTTCTCTTTACTTTGTCACTTTCATACATGATGCTACCAAAAAAGTCTAGGTATATCCTATTAAATCAAGGGATGAGGTATTCCCTAATTTCATAAAATGGCTTGCTTTAGTTGTGACTGAAAAAGGAACTAAGCTTAAGGCTTTGTGTTCTGATAATGGAGGTGAGTATACCTCACATGAATTCAAAATTTTTTGTCAGTCTAAAGGAATTTGTAGAGAATTTACAACTCCTTATACCCCAATACAAAATACTGAAAGGATGAATAGAACTATTTAGGATAGAGTAGTTTCTATGCTGCAACATGCAAACCTTTTAGAATGGTATTGGGCAAAAACAGTATTGAGTGCAATTCATGTGATCAACCTTTCACCTAGTACTGCCAAAGGTCTAAAAGTGCCACAAATATTATGATAGTCTTCAAGTTTTTTGGGTGTGAAGCATATGTTCATATACCCAAGAATCTTAGACAAAAGTTGGACCATAAGTGAAAGAAATTCATTTTCCTTGGATATGGTCAAGAAAGTCGATTCAGATATGGATTATGGGTTCTTGAAACACAGTCAATGTTCAAAAGTGGTGATGTCATTTTCAATGAGTGTAAGATGCGTAAACAACCCATTAAGGAGGTTGAAGAGAGAAGAGTGATGTATAAAAATGCTTCACATAGGGACGTCAAGAGAATGTCCAATTATATCAGTTTTGTTATGCTAACACAGGTTGGTGAGCCTTCTTGCTACAAAGAGGCTATGCAGACAGAGGATCATGTCAAGTGGGAGTGTGCCATGAAGAGTTAGTTGGATTCTATTCAAAAGAATGGCACTTGGGATTTAATATCTTTGCCAAAAGGCAAGAAAGCTTTACCATGTAAATGGGTATATAAGTTGAAATTCATATCAGATAGTGCCTCTCCAAAGTATAACACATGAGTTGTTAGGATTTTAAGGAACAACATGGTGTTGATTTCGAGGAAATCTTCTCTCCAGTGGTCAAGATGACTACCTTGTGAATGTTGCTTGGATTCGTTGCAATGGAGGACTTAAAGCTAGTCTAAATGGATGTGAAAACCACTTTCTTGCGGATGGGACTTTAGAAGTGCTTTAAGTTCTTCCTCATGGAACAATGATGTTGTCTATGCTTCATGGAAGAAGAGACATAAACGTGTAGATTGAGTCCCAAGCATACACTCTTGAGGAGGTCAACCTGTTCAAAACTGAAAATGAGCATCTATCTAGTTGGTGGCATTTAGAACAACGTATATTAATATAGAAATGCAAGAAAACTTGGTCATGCCGTATCCAAAAAACTGCAGAAAAAATTAACTCAAAATCCATAGCTCAAACTCCTACCTTCTCACTATCATTGCGATCAAATCAGCAAGATGTATAGGTTGTGTTGTGCATTTAATTTTTTTTTTTAAATGTTGTAATAGCAACAAATTCCACTAACGATGGGCAATGAGATTTACCTACAGACCGTCTTTCACTCGTACCTCTCAATTTTGCTGTAAGTTCACCCTTAAATGTCTTATTCTATTTTAAACTTCAATTAAGTAAGATCACATAAGCCATTGATTAGGCTTGGATGTTATTTAGCACATGCCCCCCCCCCCCCCCCCCCCCCCCCCCCCCCCCCCCCCCCCCCCCCCCCCCTACGACGATTAAAGGCACGTTCAAATCCATCAGCTTCAAAGGCCATTACTAGATTCACGAACCATTGAGAGACGTTCCGATAGGCTAATGTAGGAACGACTTATCGACGATCACATGTAAGAAAGCCAATGTGTCTATGAACTGTAATTCCACAACATTTGATCATATAGGCATCCATATTTGCTCATTTGTAGGTTTGGTTTTTCTTAACTAGGAAGTTATGAGTGTTAAAAGACGACCTTCAATATGTTCACACATCTTCTCTCTC
Source organism: Ceratopteris richardii (assembly GCA_020310875.1). Classification (NCBI taxonomy): domain Eukaryota; kingdom Viridiplantae; phylum Streptophyta; class Polypodiopsida; order Polypodiales; family Pteridaceae; genus Ceratopteris; species Ceratopteris richardii. Next base: position 16,742 of record MU264418.1, read on the forward strand.
TTATCATAACACTTCTTGTTTCTAAAATCTACCCATAAAAATACTTAATTTTCGTACACGAAAATGTTATGGACCTAATGGACCATGATTGGAAATATCATTTAAATACAAAAACATATCATAATTTTGCATTAACAGTACAATAAAAATTTAATTCATAGCCATACCATAGCACACGGTTTTGGATTCGAAGAAGGTCAACATGATAGATGAGAAAAATACATTACTAGTGAAGAAGTGAAAAAAAAATGCAGATAGACATGTTGGTTCTTAAGTTCTTTGCCAATCTTGCTTGTATAACATGCAATGCAATCTTGCCAATCTTTGCCAATCTTGCTTGTATAACATAGTTCATGTGAGAAACATGCAATGTTCATGCAAGAGGTAAGGGTTGGAAAAAAGTTACTAAAAATCCCTTGATGACGTTTCTTATCCTGAATTTAGGGGGCTACATCAAATTTTGCCTCTTATCTATGTACAAATTGTTTAGAATGCTAAAAAATGATAACATTTTTGAGTTCCTAATCTCTCCATTTTTGAGCAAAGGAGTAGCATTAAAATTTTTTGTGTAAAGTCCCTCCTCTCGTCGTGCTCTAGAGTTTCATTGAACGCAAAGCTTTCTAGTTCACTAAATACTATTTTTCTATGAGAGAAAGAGAAAAGCTACATGAGCTGCCTTCTCTACCTTCGACTTTTATACTTTTACATTAGACCAAATTCCTTGTTTATTGGAAACTTTCCAATTCTTATTTTGTTATT
>MU264419.1:0-27120 GCA_020310875.1 Ceratopteris richardii
AGAATTGAACTTAGAAAGAGAGCACATCATAAACAAAGAAAAAGAAGTCCAAGAAGTAAAAAGTAGTGCAATGAGTTAATGTCCAAAAACGAAAGATTACAAGCACAACTGCAAGAAGTACAGACAAAATACGAAGCTAGCGAGACTGAGAAGGCACGAATGGCTGCCCGGAGCAAAATACTGGAATCACAGATCAAGTATACATGGAGGAAGCCGAAAACTAAGGAATCGAAATAAAAGAGCTCATGACCGCCCTTCTCAGTGATCAGCCAATGGAGTTCAAGAAAGACCAGAAAAGATATCAAAGAATTGGAGACAAAGATAGCTAAGTATGAAGATCAGCTCAAGAAGGAGCAACTCACCATTGTCGAATGGGAAAGAGGTATATGGATGACACTGCAGCTCTAAGAACTAAAATGGAAAAAAGCTGAGAATCATATACTACAATGTAAAGAAGACACAGATCATCCTGATATCGTTGCGAAAGAACTTCTCAAACACAAGGATACTATTGCACATGCTACTAAAGAAATAAAGCAGAAAGATGAATTGATTAAACAACTTCAAGAGCATTTAGCACAGGAAAACAATTGAGGGGACACTAGTAGTTCCAAAATCTACAGAGGCTACTGTGGAGACTGAGGTACGTCCTCTCTCTCCCCCTCATATCATTCACGATAAAGGGAGGCACAGGAGGTCCACATTGAACATAATAATCAAAACATTGCAGAACTGAATCAACCGGAAAGGGCACTACTGGTGTCCCAGCTTACGGCTGAATTTGAAGATCAAATCATCCAAGTAATGAAGGAAGCTAAGATAGAAAGCAAAAACTTGGAGCAGATTTGAAGCCTTTCAGTGTACCCTATGGCCTGCTCAAAACAAACACGACAATATATAAGACTATGACAAATAAAGATCTAGAGTACAATCTCCACTTCAGCCAAGATACATTCAAGTATACCCAAGAAGAATTGAGAAGGCTGATCCCATTTGGAGACGCAAAGTTTGGAAAAGAATCCAACACTGCGGGTACAGTGGGAAGCATCACCATATGTGCTTCAGGTAAACCCATCTTTTTGCCCAGTACCCCGTTGAAGCTTCTGGTCGCAATTTTGGGAAGGACAGCGCCAGGGAAGCATCAATAATCAATGGCTGAATTACCCATTGTTACCTAGTCCGCCTCATAATTACCTACCAACGGAAGAGTATATGGTAAAACAATGGAATTTGGATTGCCAGATACGCTACGTCCCGAACTTAGCAGTTAAAATGACCAATAAAATATTCAGTATGCTACTAACAGTAATCAAAGTCTTCCAGCATGCAAAATATACCTTTTGAATTTCATCAGCATTACGCAAGGTCCGAAGCACTCATTTTTTATCTATCTACTATTCCAAGCCGCTTAACACTTATGGCATATTATTCTCGAATTATGTTCTTGTGCCATCAACATATATGCAAACTTTTGAAGAAGCATTTTTCACTGGCTTCTTCGAAATCGATTCAGACATTTTGTCAAAATGACTTCGAACCTTAATGCACGTCTGGTCGCTTATGAGACGAGTTTTTTTGCGGATCATCGACAAGCACCAGAGGATGGAGTGAAGTCAACACAGTGAAAGGAATTTATGATATGTCATGCTAATCTTCTAAACCAAAGAGAGCAAGCAACCATACAGACCTACACGTCGCACAAAAAGCCTGTCGGGGACGACAGAGTTCAGGAGGAGGGACGTGTGGAAGGGGAATCAAGCAAGAAAAGAAGAAGAAGAAGATCAAAGTCGAAAACGGCTCAATAAGAATGAAGAGCATATACAGAAGAACCACCCTCTACCCAAAGCCCCGCAGGGGCACGCATCAGGCAACAACGCAAATCATCCAGGTCTGAGAATTGGAATTAAAGATCAATCAGAACTAGGACATTTCATGGGAAGGACGGACCAGGGCCAAGACAATACATGAAGAAGCGCAAGACAATATTTGGCAGGTAATAATCCTTCTGCTGATAGTGTGCGTTTCAACAAAGTAAATAGGCTCAAAACACAACGGGTCAGATGTGTGCAACCAGGACAAATCAAAAGACCAAAAGCTAGAAAGAGGTGACTAAGGACAACACATTCCTAGTCACTGGTGGCATGCGGGGCAGCCCGACTGGATGCAGCAACCCAGATTTGTGATGTACCGGATATCAAGGGGAAAACAGAAGCAAAGGACTTACATCAGATAAAATAACAAATTCTCTGACAGTCCTTGTTGTCGCTTCGACCGCTGGTTGCATGCATTCAGACCTCTTAAACAAGCTGAAGACAAGAAGTAAAGCCTGTCAAGGGACAACAGAGACAAAGAGGGGAGAGTGTTGCAGAGCAAAGGAGCACAAGAGAAGAGCCCCAAAATTTTCAAATTAATGGGCATAATTTTTCTTCTTCAAGGTCTTAGAGAATTCCCTCAAAGCCATGTAAATGCAATAGAGGAGTCCTCTAGATGCATAATCCCAACTTGTTGTAAAATATCCCTTGTAAATTAGTAGGAAATTCACTTTTTTAGTAATAAAGTGCCGGTCTCTTGTGTGAAAGGACCAAACTTAGAGCACATGTATATAATTCACTTTGTGACTCTTTGTAGAGACTTTTTGCCATTGTGAAGAAGGAGCTCTCCAAAATTTCGAATTTGTCTCTTTCTTGCAGATTCCATCTTTTCTTTGATCTTGTATGTGTGTGTAATGCTTGGAATGTGTGTGTAGGACTGTCGTCTATCCCTCCCACTGTTTTTTAAGCGACTGTAGTGTGTGTGTGAGCTGGTAGGAGTTGTGGCGTGAGTGTGGGTACTTCCCACCATTCACTATTTTGGTCATAACTTGAAGAAGAGTTGTCAGAATCGAGTGAAAACCACTCTCAATAGATGCGTCTCGTTGAGAGCTTCGAAAGGAGTACCTCCTATGACTATATTGGAGCTTGGAGCTAGGAGAAATCCTTGATTACTGAAAACTATTGTAAAAGGTATCGCGGCAGACACTTTCAGTCTTTCAGTGAGTTGAGAGGTGGATTAGTCTTTTCTCATGCATATCAGCTAAACCACTTCATATTCCATCATGTGTGCACATGTCCTCATACACTTGGTTAGGTCGTTCGATCGGATTGACATTTAAATGTGTGTTAATTTCCAACTATATGCACTTGTGTTGCAATAGAGATATAGTCTCATTGGCACGAGTCCTTGAGTCCTCTTGACTGAGTACACAAACAGTTTCTGGTTTTGGTTGAAAATCTATCAACATGTAAAATGGGCACCCTTCGTTCTCATTGGGGGGGATATATGTCTTCTGATTTTTTTGCATTTTTGGCTGAACATGGGATAAAACATCACTGTACAATGCTATATAAACCTCAACAAAATGGAGTTGCTAAAGGGAAGAACATGTCACTAATGGAGATGGCAAGGTGTATGGTCAAGATTCAAGCTTTACCACATAGTTTCTAGCTTGAGGTTGTTATGTGTGTAATATATGTACTTAACAGGTATCCCACTAAAGCATTGTAGTCTACCACTCATCTTTGGTTGTTTGGCATATGCATTAGTGCCTGAACAACAACACACAAAATTGGATGATAAAATAATGAAATGCATTTTTGTTGGGTATGTTTGTTAAAGCAAAGGCCATCGTTTGTATCATCCACACACTAAATGCATTTTGGTTAGCCATGATGTTGTTTTTGTGGAAGATGCTATTCGGTCATTACCTCATGTACTAAGGAGACATGAGTTAGCTCCAAAGATGTGTTTGAGACTTTGCCACATCTTTTCATAGGTGGAGAGTCTAGTGTGTTGGAGAATTCCTCTCCTAATCGCAGCGGAAAGTGTAGAAGACCTTCTCAGGATGAAGACTCTTGCCAACAGTAGAACCTTCAAATCAAAACTGGTACCAACTAAAATATCCAATGAACTTGAAACTTTGGTCACTCAAACTAGACACCTAGAGCTTTCAAATGAGATATCAAACACTCAATTTGGAGTAGATTTGAGTTGTCAACTATTTGATTCAAAACAGACTACCTATCCACTCAGTTAGGTTGAAAACTGGACTTCACTAAAACCTGAATAACTCAGAGAGCATAAAGAATTTCATAAAACTGTTCTAGACAGAGGAATTACTCAAGATAAGCTTTCCAACGAATGTTTAAACACTAAATTTGGATACATATGTTGAGAGATATGACTCTCACAAGTAGACTACCCAAAAATGGGTGTGCGGCTGGACACAGCTGAAAACTGGACTTCACTAAAACCTGAATAACTCAGAGAGCATAAAGAATTTCATAAAACTGTTCTACACAGAGGAAGTACTCAAGATAAGCTTTCCAACGAAGGTTTAAACACTAAATTTGGATACATATGTTGACAGATATGACTCTCACAAGTAGACTACCCAAAATGGGTGTGCGGCTGGACACACTCTATGAGAGTGAACTGAACGAAATGACTCAAACCAAATGAAGTAGATACAAGGGGGCTTCCACGCCGTCTTGCTCTCTCATTGAGTGTCCTCCCTTGCTTCTTTTATAGCCAAGTGACCAAAAAACTCTCATGATGAGTTTGAGAGCTCTTCTCCATCATTTCTCCACTACTTTGGACAGCCACTCCTCTTACAATTCAGATTTTGGATTTGATTCTCTTTTGAATGATTCTCTTTTGGCCTCCACTACTTGCTGAAGTAAATGCTTCTATTTTTCATTTTTTATATTTTCCTTCTACTGAAGAAAATCCTTTTTGCAAAAATATATACGAGCTTACTTCTTTATTTTTAACACTCCCCCTCAAGCTCACATGTGAGCTTGCACCTTCAACCATATCTTGTAAGTTGATGTCGTCCTTGAACCTCTTGAGCTTAGAAGCATCGAGGACTTTGTAAGCATGTCTGCAACCTGGTCATTAGTTCCAATGAACTTTATATCCACATCCTTGCTCAAAACTTTTTCTCGAACATAATGATAATGCACTTCTATGTGCTTGCTTCGTGCATGAAACATTGGATTGTTTGTCAAGTGAATGCTTGACATGTTGTCACCATAAATTGGAATGGTCTCCACCTGCACATCAAGATCAACCAAGAGCTTCTTAATCCACATAGCTTCACAAGTTGCAAAGGCTAAACCTCTGTATTCAGCTTCTGTAGATGATAGTGCAACAGTAGGTTGCTTCTTTGAGCTCCATGTGATAGGTTTGCTACCTATCATGAACACATAACCTGAAGTGGATCTTCTATCCTCCTTTGAACCAGCCAATCAGCATCACTGAAGCCCTTTACCTGCAATTCTTCATCATATCTATAAAACAATGCATGATTGACAGTGTGCTTCACATATCTTAGCACTCGTTTGGCTGAATTTAAATGTTCACGTTGTTGGAGCTTGCATAAATTGAGAAAGAACTCCAACAATATAACACAAATCTAGTCTTGTGATCGTAGCATAGATCAATGAACCTATAATACTCCTGTATGTAGTTACATCATGTAACTTCTCTCCATCATTTGAGCATAGCTTCACATTTGTGTCCATAGGTTGAGTGAGTGGTTTGCATTCACTCATTCCAAATCTGAAAAGAACATCCAATAGGTACTTTCTTTGCATTAAGTAAATGCCATCTTTCCCATAGACTATCTCAATGCCTAAAAAAGTATTTCAGCTCACCAATATCTGAAATTTTAAACTCCTTACCGAGTTTCCTTTTGATCTCTTGTATTCCTGTAACATTACTTCCTGTTATGATGAGATCATCAACGTATATGCAAATATATACCTGCTTGCCTTTTCTTTCTTCATGTAGAGAGAGGGATCTGCATTACTTGGACTATACCCACACCTTGTGAGGTACTCGACCAATCTTTGATTCCAAGCACGTGGTGCTTGCTTCAGCCCATACAAAGCTTTCTTCAATCTACAAACAAAATTTGGATGCTTTTTGTCTTCAAATCCAATCGGTTGACTCACGTATACCTCTTCTTGAAGTTCACCATTGAGAAAAGCATTTTTTATGTCGAGTTGGTACAATGGCCATCTCCTTGCTGCACTCACTCCAATCAAGGTTCTAATTGTTCCCATCTTTGCAACCGGGCTGAAAGTCTCTTCATAATCGATGCCGTGAGTTTGCTTGAATCCTTTTGCTACTAGTCTAGCTTTATGCCTTGCTAGAGAGCCGTCAGCATTTCTCTTTATTTTAAACACCCATTTATTTGGAACAATCTTCATACCTTCAGCCTTTGGAACTAGCTCCCATGTGTGATTGTCCTTGAGAGCTTTCATCTCTTCTTGCATAGCTTCTTGCCATTCTTTTTGTGTACATGCTTCGTCATATGCATCCGGTTCTTTATCTTTGACCACCTGTGTCATATATGCAAAATGTTTTGCAATAAAACTATCATAGCTCAGCCTTTCAATTGGATACCTTGATCTTGAAGACCTCCTTTCATTTCCTTTTGAACATTGCTTCTTCAATCGGCTCAACTTTACCTTCGGTGTGATCACCTCTTCATACTCTTCTTCACTTGTATTTGAATCACTATTTTGGGCAGCACTTTCGGCTTTAGATCTTTCATAAGCTGATGTTGGTGATGAGGAATGACTCCTTAGCCTCCCCTTCCATGTTGAGCTTTCTCCAAGTGATGTAGAAGCTTCTGGACCTGACATTTGAGTGCTTGTTTGCTGAAATTCTTCTTGGACAGCACCTTCATCATCTTCGCAATCTTCTTCAAGAGTCTTCTCTTTCCCTTTGTCTCCAAACCATGGTCTTAGCTCATCAAATACCACATCTCGTGAGACTCGTAGCTCCTTTGTCACCGGATTGTAGCACCTATATCCCTTTTGCTCCGATGAATATCCAATAAAAATACATTTTTCGGACTTTGCCTCCATCTTTGTCCTTAGTTCTTGAGGGATGTGAACATAACACACACATCCAAAAACTTTGAGATGTGTAAGGTCAGGCTTCTTACCGGAATAAACCTCCTCGGGAGTTAGATTATGCACTCCAGCCGTTGTGCACTTGTTCATCAAATAAACGGCCGTACTAGTTGCTTCAGCCCAATAGTTTAGTGGCATCTTCATCTCGTTGAGCATGCATCTTGCAACTTCTGTGATATGTCGATTTTTCCTTTCAGCTATTCCATTTTGTTGAGGTGTGTACCTACATGTAAATTGTCTCTTGATTCCATTTTCATAAAGAAAGTCTGAAAATTCTTTGGAGAAATATTCTCCTCCTCCATCGGACCTCAAGGTCTTTATGTAGCGTCCTGTTTCCTTTTCTACCTGTGCTTTAAATCTCTTGAACATGGAGAACACATCTGATTTTTGTTTTATGCAAAACATCCATACTTTCCTTGAATGATCATCAATAAAAGTGACAAAATGTCTATTACCAGCCACTGATGGTTATTGTGATGGTCCCCATACATCCGTGTGTATCAAGTCAAGGACATTCCTTGCCACATAGTTGATTTTCTTGAATGGTTGTTGAGTTTGCTTTCCTAGTTGGCATGCTTCACAAAACTCATGTAGTCCGGCATCATTGAATCTTGGAAGACCTCTTACCACTTCATGGTTGCTCATGTCCTTGAGCTTGGGAATGTTGATATGTCCAAACCTTTTGTACCACAAATCGATTTCAGCTATCCTCTTGTTTCCAAACTGAATATACATCACCTTTCCATGCGGTTGTTGAATGTCCAAAGTGAACATCCTTCCTTCTTTCCTTCCTTGAGCAATGACCTTGAATCCTTCTTTTGGATTCTTTATAAAGCAGCCTTTTTCATTGAAGATAACATGATATCCTTTCTCTACCATTTGTCCTACTGAAATCAAATTCTTTGCAATAGTAGGAACATGAAGAACATCAGCCAATACCTTCTTGTCTCCAAGCTTGATATCTCCAACATGCTCAATTGCGTGTTGAGTTTCATCGCCGGTCTCTACACATCCTTTTCCACTTGGAGCTTGTAGCTTTGTGAACAAATCTCCTTGGCATGTCATATGGTTGCTGCAACCTGAATCTATGAACCATTTTTGGTCATCACTTCTCGAGTTGTTGTAGTCATGCTTCATGGCAAGCATGGTTTGCTTGTCTCCTTCACTTGATGTACTCGCATAGTTATTTTGGCTCCTTTGGTTGCCTCCATTCAGCCTTCCATTCTTTTGCCAACAATCATTTGCATAATGTCCTAGTTTACCACAATGATAACATGTTATACCTTTATGAGGATTGTATGAACCTCGACCTCTTCCTCTATTTCTTCCTCGACCTCTTCCATGTGTGTTGTCATTTGAGTTGTCCTTGTTGTCGTCCGAGTTGTGTTGGCTGAAATTTGTATTGTTGTAGCTTCTTCCTCTTCCTCTCGAGCCTCCTCTTGAGTTCCTTCCTCTACCTCTTCCTGCATATAACATTTGACTATGGCCGTCCTTACCTTTGTTGCCTTCTCCTTGTTGACCAACCTCTTCAGCCACAAGATATGGTATAATTTCGTCGAATGTTGGTAGAGGATCTCTATAAAGGATGTTTGTGATGAGGGGCTTCCACTTTTCTTCACTCCTCAAGCCATTGAGGGTTGTTTGGACGATGTCTTCCTCTTCTATCTTGCATCCAACTGATGCTAGTTGATCTTGAAGCTCCTTAATCCTCAATGTATACTCACTAATGCTTTGGTTTGAGCTTTTCTTCATGTTGTTGAGCTCGTTCTTGAGTTGCATCCTCCGAGACCTTGTTGAGGTAGCATACACCTTCTCCAATGCTTCCCAAACTTCTTTGGCTGTTTCTAAGCTTTGCACATGACCAATCATAGTGTTAGAAATAACTTGTGAGATGAGGAACATCACCCTTCGATTCCTCTCTTCCCAATCAGCAAATTGTCTCCTTTGTGCCGGAGTAATGTTGGGATCTTCAAGGTCTACCGATTGTGGATCATCTCCACTAACTAAACCCCATAAACCTTTACCTTTAAGGTAATTTATCATTCTATACCTCCAAGACTGAAAATTATCTTTGTCTAACTTCTCAACTTGTTGTCCTAAATCAGCCATTGAAAACTTCCAAGATTGAAGTTTACCTCAAGTATGTTGTGGCGCTCTCTCTGAATTCACGAAGCTCCCCCTTGATTTGTAGCTTTCCCTTTGCTTCATTTTAGTTCCAATGCTTTGCCTCTTCAAACTCCAAGGCTCTGATACCAAATGTTGGAGAATTCCTCTCCTAATCGCAGCGGAAAGTGTAGAAGACCTTCTCAGGATGAAGACTCTTGCCAACAGCAGAACCTTCAAATGAAAACTGGTACCAACTGAAATATCCAATGAACTTGAAACTTTGGTCACTCAAACTAGACACCTAGAGCTTTCAAATGAGATATCAAACACTCAATTTGGAGTAGACTTGAGTTGTCAACTATTTGATTCAAAACAGACTACCTGTCCACTCAGTTAGGCTAAAAACTAGACTTCACTAAAACCTGAATAACTCAGAGAGCATAAAGAATTTCATAAAACTGTTCTAGACAGAGGAAGTACTCAAGATAAAATTTCCAACGAATGTTTAAACACTAAATTTGGATACATATGTTGAGAGATATGACTCTCACAAGTAGACTACCCAAAAATGGGTGTGCGGCTGGACACAGCTGAAAACTGGACTTCACTAAAACCTGAATAACTCAGAGAGCATAAAGAATTTCATAAAACTGTTCTACACAGAGGAAGTACTCAAGATAAGCTTTCCAACGAATGTTTAAACACTAAATTTGGATACATATGTTGAGAGATATGACTCTCACAAGTAGACTACCCAAAAATGAGTGTGCGGCTGGACACACTCTATGAGAGTGAACTGAACGAAATGACTCAAACCAAATGAAGTAGATACAAGGGGGCTTCCATGCCTTCTTGCTTTCTCATTGAGTGTCCTCCCTTGCTTCTTTTATAGCCAAGTGACCAAAAACTCTCATGATGAGTTTGAGAGCTCTTCTCCATCATTTCTCCACTACTTTGGACAGCCACTCCTCTTACAATTCAGATTTTGGATTTGATTCTCTTTTGAATGATTCTCTTTTGGCCTCCACTACTTGCTGAAGTAAATGCTTCTATTTTTCATTTTTGTATTTTCCTTCTACTTGAAGAAAATCCTTTTTGCAAAAATATATACGAGCTTACTTCTTTATTTTTAACATAGTGTTGGTCCAAATGAGGTAATTTCTCACCCTTTACAAGTTTCACGTGATGATGCAAATCATTCCATCTCTGATGCAGATTTACATGATGCACTTGTGGATGAGAGAACTCATATATAGGAGGAAAAGACTATGCCAAAATGGCCGGTGCACACTTTGTAAGAAAGCAAATTATGCCAAAATGGCAGGTGCAAACTTTGCAAGAAAGAAAATTAGATGCACCTCCATCATATCATACTTGTTCAGGATTTCATAGTGCTTCTTTTGCATCAGATTTCTATGCTGTGGGTGTATCTAATCTTTGAGATAAGAATCAACCTGTTTCATTCAATGAAGCACAAAATCAAAAAAATTGGATGGTTGCTCTGCAATTAGAATATGATGCTATTATGAAAAATGGTACCTTGTCTTTATGTGACTTGCCTCCTAGAAAGAAGGCCATGGCACTAAATGGGTATACAATCTGAAGTGTAAGCATGATGCAACAGTTGACAGGTATAAGGCTAGGCTTGTTGCAAAGCTTTATGCCCAAAAAAGAGGCATTGATTTTGATGTTTTGCTCCTACATGTCGAATGAGTATTGTTCATAGCATTTGTGTACTTACAGCTCATCATGGTTCAAATGTACATCAATCGGATATAAAAATTGCATTTGTGAATGGTGACATGCACAAAGAAGTGTATGTTTTTTAGCCCCATGGTTTTGTGTAGAAAGGGCATGAAAACAAAGTATGTAGGTTGAAAAAGGCATTATATGGTTTGAATCAAGCACCACATGCTTGGTATGAAAAGATACATGCCTGCCTCATTGCAAATGGTTTTGAGAATAGTCCAACTGAGAGCACCTTATATGTTAAGCGTGCAAATGATGTGCTTTTGATCATTGTTGTCTATGTTGATGACACACTACCCATTGGTCCACATGAGAAGCATATTGCTGATTTTAAGGATGATTTGCATGCCTTATTTGAGATGTCACATTTGGGGCATTTGCATCATTATTTGGGCATTGAGTTTATTCAAGTGAAGTTTGTGTTAAACAAAATATAGTGACACATTATTGCAACATTTTGGGCTTGAAGACTACAAACATATTGCCACTCCTATGGAAATAGATTTATGGTTGAGTCTTCATGATGCTTGGGATGCTTGGCTATTCTCTAGTAGTAGGATGTTGGGTGCTTCATTTACTTATGCATTACTCAGCTAGATATTCAGTTTTTTGTCTCATAGATGAGCAAGTTTATGCATTGCCAAGGTATCAAGCATTGATAGGTGGTTAAGTGCATCTTTCACTACTTGAGTGGTACTTGACTACTTGGATTGTTTTGTCCCAAGTGGGGATCAGTACCACTAGATTCACATGATTTTTCTGACTCTGATTGGGTTGGTTGCTATGACACTTCTATTTCATGCATATCTTGGTTGAGCACGAAGCAGCTTACTATGGCCACTTCTTGTTGTGAGGCTGAAGATAGGGTAGCTTTCACAAAAACTGTTGAGTATGCATGGCTCAGATGCCTTATGGCTGATTTGGGTGTTGGTTAGTCTTTTGCCACTACCATCTTCACTGACAATCAAGGTGCAGTGGCAGTTGTGAGGAACCTCTATGCTCCATGCTTGCACTAAGCACATTGAGGTGCAATATCATTATGTGAGGGAGAGGTTCTCTATTGGAGAGATCAGTTTGGCATATGTGCCCACATAGGAGAACATTGCAGATGTTTTCACAAAGGCTCTACCTAGGGAGAAATTTGAAGCTTTCCACAAAGTTTTGGACTTACTTCCTTTTATGGATTGATTCCACATAGCTTGACAACTTCCTTATACATGAGTGCCATCTTATTGTTCACCACATCACTCCCAGGGGGGATTTGTTGGTATATTTAGGTAGTGATGTTTGTGGACACACTAGGACTGTCGAGCAATTTTTTCCTCTTTAAGAAGGTTTTTTTTAACCCGGCTTGTATATATGCGTATTACCCTAATGGGTCACTTATCTTTGTACATTCTTTGGTAATACACTCAATATTGTGTGTTATGCTCCAAGATTCTTGAACTTCTTCCTTGTGCTGTTTGCATGCTTCCGTAGACCTCAAACTCCAACACTTTTCAAGATCCATGGGTAGTTAGTTCCTCACAATTGTAAAATAATGATAATGAGACTCTTCATATACGACACAAATGATTTTGTGTGTAAGAATAGTAATAATACCACCACCTTCTAACAATGTCTTAACTCTACATTGCTTCCAAGTCTAGAATAAACCACTTAAAGATTGCTTTCAAGGCCATTTTGGGACTCACTCCACAATGTTTGATTAATCAAGGATGTATGGAGCTCCTAAGTCAAGAGCTCTTTTGTCTGCTTGGAATTATGATGGCCTTTGATGTTTCCTTGGGGTCATAGGTGGAATTGGGTTCTCACCAAACTTGGTAATAAATTTTCTTACTATAAGGACATGCACATAAACCTGGCTAATAGCGAAATTGGAAAACACTTGTAGAAAATCCTTTGGATTAGAGATCCCAATAGGACATGCATGCAAAAGATCAAATGGAGTATTTGTGAAAACTAGAAAGATTTTGGTGGTTTGGGCATTTTGGACATTGTGGGGATGGTAAATATGTTGCATGACAAATGGATGATCAAAGCGTGGTGCGACTCAGAAGCTTCTTGGGCTAAATTTATTCTTAGAAACAAATATTCTCTTATGCTTATGTGCCTTTCTAGATGGAAGAGACATGACTTGCTCACCTTGTTGTTTTCACCCTTTTTGATGACTTTGAGAGGTTCAGATTTCTCTACTCCTTGTGAAGATTTTGAACAAGATGAAGCCATACATCAAGGCCAATGGGGACTAAAAATGTGTAGTTTAGATTAGATAAAATGATTCAATATGGTTTCCCTTAGGGGTATCAAAGAACTTGACTCGAATAACCTCCGGAGGACTAAGAAGCTATGGAACAAAGGGTTTTTTAAGTCGAAAGATCTCTCAACTCAAAAGAGAAAGCACTCCATCATATTTGAGAACATAAACCATGTGAGGATAGTTGAGTATGATGATTGGTGCATTTTAAGGGGCAGAATCAATTCGTCAAAAACTTCAAAGAGTTGCCTCCTTCTCGAATGAGATGAATCATAGATTGAAGACGTATGAGGGATTGATTGACACCAAATTGGATAAGGCAATTAGTGTCAAGAAGCAGTTGGATGTGCATAATGTCCTCAACAAGAGATGTTGCCTCAACTGCCCAAGTATCAGATGGAAACTTAAGTTCATGGACTTATGGCATCCCCTCATTGAGAACAAAAAGGTGTTTCTAATGTCAAAAATTTTCCACAAGGGAATTTGGACCAATGTCAAAGCTAATAAAATCTATGGGCCCCCCAATGATGTTAATGACGACATTGGTAATCTTTTCTTTCCATACACTAGGATCTATTGATTCTCCCAAACTATTGCAAGAGTTTTGAAGTTAGAAACTCCGACCAGCTGGAAGCAAGCACTCCTAGGTGAAGCATTTGGTTGTTCCTTTGCCTTGTGGAATGCCATTAGAGGATTCGGAAAGAAAGATGTATGGCCAACTTTGAGGACATTCCAAGAGAGTGGTGAGTTGAGAAATATCTTGTGTTGTTAGGTAGAATAATATGTAATTGTAAAAATCCCCCTCCCTTAAGAAACCACACGATCTTCATCCTGGAACAAGATCAAAGAAAACGGGCCACACATGAGGGCAATTAAAAATGCATTAACATTCTTTGTAGCTTTTGTTAAAACTTAGAGTATATGCCGAACCCAAGCTGCTTCTAATCCTTCCTCTACTTTGTGGATACTCGGGATCTCAAGGTCACTATGCTCCTCCACTATATTAATGTGTTTTTTTATTAATTCAAGCAAGGGAGAATAGACTTCGGTAGAACTTCCACTTTTAGATTTTTTTATGAAGAAAAGAAGAAGAATGAAGGGTGTCTTAGCATTCTTAATGCGGGATGTACAGATACTATTTGTTATCGGGAGCTTTCTTATTCTTGAGAAGACCTCTGCTGACACGCACTACTTATTTGATGGCCTTGTTTTACTTCGTCTTTTGCTCTAATTTGTTTTTTTCCTGCGTAAACAGAAGAGTTTGTGAAGAAGAAGAATATTTTCGCCCACTTAGACATGACAGAATGGAAAAAGCGTAAAAAGGACAATGCTCGATGCCCATATATTAAAGTGAAGAATGAATGTGAATTGTATGAGAAAACGATAGAGTTGCTTTTCGTAGACGTGTGTATTTGTGGACCATAGCCTACCTACTCAATGAACCATAGCCTACATTAATGACCCGTCTTCTATCTCTTTCTTAAGCTTGGTCTTAAACATAGTATTATTTTTGCCTTCCTACTCTTTTGTGGGTTCTCTTGGCTATTATGCCCCTTCACTTGTACAATTGTTCTTTCAACTAATTTATGCATGTGCCAAAATTACTCTTGTACATAAAAAACAACGAATGTAAACTCAATTTTCAAGTACCTGTACAATTCAACCGTAACCTTGTAAATGAGCGAAAAAATTTGTGAAACTTTCAAAGGGTTTGTAATGGGAACAATGGAGTGCAGGATGGAATCGCATGTGCACACACAAGAGGACATACAGACACATCTATGTGGTTATTGTGTGAGGTAAGTGTGGGCTGATTGTGTGAGGTAAGTGTGGGCTGCCTGCGTGTATAGACAGAGACATCGGTTTCTCTCTCTCTCTCACACACACACACAAACACACACCAACGATCATCGACTGTGAAAGTTCTGGTTTTCCTGCACTCCCAATGCATACTTGAGAGATTGGACATCTCATGATATACGTAAATGCTTAGAGGGTACATTCTTTCCAATGAGCATTTCGCTTATATCTATTCTTTCTCTATCTCTCACTCCATTTTTCTCTCTAGTGTGCATGAATGCCAATTGCCTCCTTACTCCATGTTTCTGTAAATAAGTTTAAAATCTACCGAAAAATAGAAGGATCATTTCTTCATCAAGAAGGATTTTAACACATCAGCTAAGGTGTCTTCTTTTCCATTAAAAGAAACTTCAGATGTACTTCAAAAACTACAGAAGAGGGTGACAAACAAAGTCAAGAACTACATAAACTCTAAAGGAAAAACATAAATTGTGAAATGTACATTGGATGAGGAAAACTGTGAGCTGATTGCCAACCATTTCAACCAGTTGCTAGGGGTTTCCACTCCCATTTCCATGGGAACGCATGAATGCATGGCCGTCACCTCGAAAGCAAGATATAAAAAAATATCACTTCATCATGTGCTTCTAAATGCTCCCTTGACTACTAGCTAGAAGATTCTTGAAAAACCATAGGTATTCATTGTCTCAAAGGACATCTAGCTGAAAAACAAGTCGGTCCCCCACAAAATAAACGAAACATTTATTGACCTTCTTCATAATTCTCCTTAATTTTCTTTTAAATTTGTATGTTTAATTCTCCAATCTTCCATGTAGGGTTTTAATTTTAAATATTTTCTTTTGTATTGCCTATCATTATGCGTTATTGATATTGTTCAAACCCTATTTAGCTTTAGCTCGAGCACTTTAGAAGCTTGCGTTGAATACCTCGTTGGGTAGGTGAAAATAATCATATCACATTCAATAATGTTTTTTTAAATAAAAGGGAGTTCAGCTATGCCTATTCTCCCTGACTTTAATTAAATAAAAGAAGAATACAAGTGAATAGGACTAGTGCCCTTGGGACCCCCCAAGTCCCACAACGCTGAGGCAGCACAAACATGTCAGGAAGTCGAATCTTCAAGGTAGACCTTACAATCGAATCGTGTACAACATTCAATAATGTTGTACACGATACTTTTCACTTTCATAAGAATGAAGGGTGTTGGATCCTCATTGATCCATGCGAAGGATCAGACACCCCTCATTCTTATAAAGGTACAAAGTATCATGTACAACATTATAAAGCTCATGATCACCTTCACTGCAACTTCATTTTGAATTGTGACCCTAAATTCATTAAGATGATTGCAACCCTTTTGGGGAATGCCCTAACAAATATTAATATTAATGGCCGACTTTTTTTTTTTAATGTAAAGGAAGTTCGGCAATAGCCTACTCTCCCGGACTTGAATTAAATTAAGAAACAAAGGTACAATAGAAAGGGACTAGTGCCCACGGGACCCCCCAAATCCCACAAAGCAGGGGAAGCTTGATTGAATCCTAGGTTGCATTACAGAGAAGGTTAATCACCCTCTCGTTGCCCTCATGCGGGGCCCACTTGGGTTTAAGCTTGTTGTTGATCAACTGGAGAACTTGATGGTGTCTGAAGGGGGGGGACTTCTTGCTGTTGACAATCCTTTTGCCCAAGAGGAAGAGTGATTTCTCAATCGGACCAACTTTGTGGGATCCCTCCTTGGTGCAAACGCTGTCACCGTCGGAAACAAGTCCTTAATGGCCGACTTTGGAAGGTGATCAGATTGTAGAGCTTTATTAGATGGGGCTACCACTTAGCTCCAATTGTTTTCACTATTGCCACCGATGGCATTAGCTCCCATCTTGGAAAGATCCATGGGCTACTACTTCCCCATAGCCAGATCATGATGATAATGAGACTCTTCACTTATGACGTAAATGTTTTTATGCATAACGATAGGAAAACTCAAAGATTCACTTGCTTCTCAAATGAGGTCGCGTGCAGATTGAAGGCTTAAGATGGATAAAGGACTACGAATTGGATAAGGTGATGAGTCTCAAAAAACACTTCAATGTGCATATTGCACTCAACATGAGATGGCGCCTGAGGTGGCCAGGTATCATATGGCAATTTAAGTTCGCGGACCTATGGCACCCCTCATTGAGGACAAATAGATGGTTTTAATGTGGAGAATTCTCTACCGAGAAATTTGGACCAATGTGAAAGCTAATAAAATCTATGGGAAATGCTTTTATGCATAACGATAGGAAAACTCAAAGATTCGCTTGCTTCTCAGATGAGGTTGCGTGCAAATTGAAGGCTTAAGATGGATAAAGGACTACAAATTGGATAAGGTGATGAGTCTCAAAAAACACTTGGATGTGCATATTGCCCTCAACATGAGATGGTGCCTGAGTTGGCCATGTATCATATGGCAATTTAAGTTCGTGGACCCATGTCACCTCGTCATTGAGAACAAATAGATCGTTTTAATGCGGAGAATTCTGATTTGGACCAATGTGAAAGCTAATAAAATCTATGGGGCACCCTAGTGGTGTAAACATTTTCTTAATGGTAGAGAGGACATTCATTAACTTTATTTTTGTGCCCTAGGAGCCACTTGATCTGGCAAACTATTGCTAGGGTTTTGAAGTAAGAAAGTCAAATCAGATGGAACTAAGCACTCTTGGTGAAGCGATTAATTGTTCCTTTGCGTTGTGGAACGCCATCAGAGGAGAAACACTTTGGAATATTTGGAAAGAAAGATGTGTGGCCAATTTGGACACATTCCAAAAGAATGATTAATTGATAAATCTCTTGCCTTTTTTAAATAGAAGAATATGTAATTGTAAAACTCCCCCCCCCCCGCTTAAGACACCCTATAATCTTGAGCTTGAAAATAACAAGATCAAAACTAGAGCTTGAAAATAACAAGATCAAAACTAAATGGATGGACCATGAGAACGATGAAAAACTCAGCAACCTTCTCTCTAGTTTTAGTTAAATCTTAGATTATCAGCCGAATCGAAACTGTTTTTAATCTTAATTTTAGTTAAATCTTAAAATGAATGCGACTTGTATTACACAACGATAAAGCCGCTTTTCGTAGACGTGTGTATTTGTGGACCATAGAACGCAAAGATAGCTTCAAAATTGGAGAAGAACATTATTGACCCTCTTCTCATCTCTTAGGCCTAGTCTTACACATAGTGTTTCTATCGACTTCACATCGTCCTACCCCTTTTTTGTGGGACTTATAACAGGGTCCCTTGGGCACTATGCCCCTTCACTTGTACAATTCTTCTTTCAATCAATTCATTCATATAAGAGAGACTAATTCTTTCAATCAATTCATGTAAAAGAGACTAGGCTTTTGTTGAACTTAACTTTCTCTTATAGAAACAAAACAACGAACCTAAGCTCAATTTTCAAGTACCTCTTTTTATCTAGCCCAAATGTCACTTCCAATTCAACCCTAGCCATGTAAATAACTGAAAACATTTTTGAAACTTTCAAAGGGTTTGTAATCACATTTGAAGATGTATCTCGTTTCTCTCCCTCTCTCTCTCTCACACACACAAACACACACCAAAGATCTCGGCATGAATGCATGGCCACCACCCCGAAAGTCGGATATAAGAAATATCACTTCATCATGTGCTTTCTAAATGCTCCCTTGACTCGCTAGAAGATTCTTGAAACACCACAGTATTCATTGTCCAAAAAACATCAAGCTGTATAAGAAGTCGGTCCCCTACAAAACGAATGAAAAATTTATCGACCTTCTTCATAAATCCCCCTAATCTTCTTACAATTTTATATGTTTATAACTTAAAGCTCCTTTTGAGAAAAAAGAACTTTATTCGTGGCTTCATGGACGGCTATAGTAAACCAAGTTCCAAATCTGCTGCCAATCTTCCATGTAGGATTTTAATTTTGAATGTTTTTTTTTTTTGTATTGCCTATCGTTATGTATGATTGATCTTGTTTAAATCCTATTAAGATTTAGCTAGAGCACTTTAGAAGCTAAGGTGGAATACCTCTTTGAGGAGGTGAAAAACGTTATATCAAAATCAATAACGTTGCATAGGATACTTGTCACCTTCGTAAGAATGAAGGGTGTCTGAGATCGCCTACAAATTGAAGGTTGAACATGGATAAACGACAACGAATTGGAGAAGGAGATGAGTCTCAAAAAATACTTCGATGTGCATACTTCCCTCAATAGAAGATGGTGCCTCAATGAGCCAGGTACGAGGTGGCAATTTAAGTTTATGGACCTGTGGCACCCCCCATTGATAAAAAAAAAAGGTGGTTCTAATGCGAAAATTTTTTATCGAGAAATTTGGATCGATCTCAAAGCTAATAAAATCTGCGGGGCCCCCAAGTGGTGTAAACATTGTCTTAGAGGTAGAGAAGATGTTGATTAACTTTATTTTTGTGCCCTAGGAACCACTCGATCTAACAAACTATTGCTAGGGTTTTAAAGTTAGAAAGTCATAACAGCTTGAAGAAACCAATCTTGGGTGAAGCAACTCATTGCCCCTCTATCTTGTAGAATGCCATAAGAGGAGAAGCGCTTTGAAAAATTTGGAAAGAAGGATGTGTGAACAATTTGAAGACATTCCAAGACAATGGTTGGTTGAGAAATGTCTAACCTTTTTAGGCAGAAGAATATGTAATTGTAAAAATTACTCTCCTTCAAGTTACCCTAGAATCTTCATCATGGAAAATAACAAGATCAAAAGTAAATGGGCAACCCATGAGGGTGATGAAGAACTCATCAGCCTTTTCTCTAGCTTAGTTAAAACTTAGATTATCCGATGAACCCAAACCATTTTTGGTCATTCCCCTTGCTTTTATGGGGGATTGCAAGGACACTACGTGCCTTCTTTGTATTTGTGTTTCTTATATTAATTCAAACAAGAGAGAACAGGCTTGAGTCGGACTTCGTCTTTAAAACTGAAGGAAAAAAAAAATTAAAAATTGAAGGCTGTATTGGCATTCTTCACGCCGGAAGAGTGGTGACTAGGATATTTGATTTGTATAGATATTACTTATTATCGGGAGCTTTCTTATTCTTGAGAAGACCCTTCTTCATAAGTCTTATCTATAGGGATACAAAAATTAGAGGTATCGTTATGTGGGATATTGTTGCCTCCCCTATAGATGTCGGCCAATGGCTAGCGTGGATGGACATCAAGAAGGACTTTTCAGCTCTCAAGAAAATATACTTGATCTGGTATTCTACCTTTTCGAAATCACCTCCGCTAAGATAGCCTTTTAGAAGAGATTGCTTCAAACATCAAAGGACCATGTACTTCAAAACTAGCATCAAGAAGTAGAAGGTCTATTGGGTGACACCCACCACCTCTTTGAGGCCTTGTCTTATTTATTCTTTTGCTTTAATTTTCTTTTTGGTGGGTAAAAAGAAGACTTTATGAAGAAGAAGAATATTTTCGTCCACTTAGACAAGATAGAATGGAGAAAAATGCAAAAGGACAATGCTCGAAGCACATGTACAAAAGTGAAGGATGAATGTGATTTGTATTAGAGAACGATGAAGTCGCTTTTCGTAGACGTGTGTATTTGTGGACCCACGGAGCGAACACGAACCCTTGCCGTCCTCAATAATAAGTACACGAGCCAAAGATCGCCAGCAAATCGTGAACGCAAAGATTGCTTCAAAATTGGAGAAGGACACAATTGACCCTCTTCTCATCTCTTAGGCCTAGTCTTACACATAGTGTTTCTATAGCCTTCACTCCGTCCTACCTCCTTTTTCTGGTACTAAGAGGTTCCCTTGGGGGCACTATTCCCCTTCACTTGTACAATTGTTCTTTCGATGAATCGATGTAAGAGAGACTAGGCTTTTGCTAAACTTTCTTTATAAAAACAAAATAACAAACCTAAACTCAATTTTCAAGTACCTCTTTTCTGTAGCCCACATGCCACTTACAATTCAACCCTAACCATGTAAATAAGTGAAAAGATTTGTGCAACTTTCGAAGGGTTTGTAATGGAAAAAATGGAGGGCGGGATGGAAATCGCATGTGCACACAAAAGCAGACATACAGCTACATCTATCTGGTTATTGTGTGGGTTGTGTGGGCTGCCTGCGTGTATAGACAGAGACATAATGAATTCGTCACTCGGAAGCAGATGGTCACATAATTCCTTATTTGCATGTGGGTCAAAGTGCACAGAAAATTTGTCACTCAAAACTTTTATGCGATTTTGATGGACGAACAATTTTCGTCACATTTCAAGACGTAGCTCGTTTCTCTCTCTCTCTCTCTCTCTCTCTCTCTCTCTCTCTCTCTCTCTCTCACACACACACACACACACACACGTACACACACACCAAAGATCAAGCGAAAGTTCTGGTTTTCTTCCTCGCCCAATATATACTTGAGATCGGGCATCTCATGATATACGTTAATGCATGTGTTGCACGGGTAACTCAAAGGGTCCTCTCAAAAATACCTATTCCTCAAGATTCATCTTGACAAAGCATGTGTAAGATTGAAATGAGATTTTATCCCTCAAGGACTTTGGCCTTGAACGTAGTTTATAAGAATGGTTCCCATGCTCCTAGAGAATGCGTGTGCTAGGATTAACATTAATGGTCAGCTCTCCACGACTTTCTACCTTAAGCACTTCATTAGGCAAGATTGCCTACTTTCCCCATTATTGTTTGCTATTACTACCAATAGTTTCCATTGCTTGGTCGCTAATCAACTGCAGCTAGGTCATATTTGGGGTCTCTCTCTTCCTAGTATCCAGAATTTGATGGCTCTTAGACTCTTCGTCGATCATACCAATTTGCTTCTTCATAATGATATTGGGTGTGTCTCTGAATTTTGGCATTGCCTTGTTTTTTTTTTCAACGAGCCTCTAGATGAAGAATCTTCCACTCTAAAACTACTTACAGATCCCTTCTTGATCCTCCAAATCCGTTTTTAGGGCCTAAGGATGTGAGGAGCTTCATAGTGGCCATGTCTTCTATTTGTTGGGTATCCCGATGGGATTTTTCATTTCCATGAGAGAACAATTGAGTGCTTGCCAAGCTTCATAACAAGCTTCAACACTAAAAGTGTATTCAACCTAATATGGCTACATGAACAACCGTGTTCAACACGTTCCTTATCTCTTCTATTGCATGGCTTGTTGAAGGCCATGCAATAGAAGTTGCTCAAGTTCGAAGGGATGTGTAGAATATTTCTTTTGGATGGTGGATCCCAACAAAAGAGGGGTGTGGAACATCAAATGGGACATTTGCACTAGCCCAAAGGATGAGGGTTAGGTATTTTGGACGTAGATGCCATGGCACACAAGATGGTGCCCAAATGGATGATTAAACCTTTGAGTAATAGTGCATCTTCTTAGGACAAGATTATTTCAAGAAAGATTAAATCCCTTTCTTTAACTACGATTCCCATGTGGAAAGATCCTAATTTGATCACTCTCTTGTTTTAAGAGAGAAAGAGAGAGACAGAGAGAGAGAGAGAGCATAATGAGATACGTTTTCAAATGTGAGGAGAATTATCCGTCTATCAAAATCGCACACAAGTTTTCAATGACTAAGTTTTTGTGTACATAAATAAGGAAATCTATGAAACACTCCTTCCTAGTGACCAATTCATGATGGAATTGATGTCTCTATCTATACACACATGCACCTCATGCACCCCCATCCCATAGGTCTTATGGTTGATCATGGATAAGAAGCTTTTTTGTTAAACGAGTTCCATCATACAATTTACATCTATCTTGTCTTGAATTGATTCAAAATATGACTATAATGGGAAGGACATAGTACCCGCATGACCCCTTGAATCTTACACCAGGAGTTGTAGAACATCCAGCACCTACTAGAAATGAACATAGCTTGAAGACCTACTAAACATAGGAGCTCAAAAAGGATGGCCTTTAAGCTACACAGCGAGATTGATTTGAACTGATGAAGCATTGCGGAGTGAGCATTTCCCTTGCTACGAGCGATTTACGTATCACATTGGTAGTGAGTCGTAGACTAATGATTATAAAGTGAGGTGGGTGTTTTCTTCCCTCATAAACATAATTTTTTTGCAAAGCATTCTTTAGATTATAAACAAGGAAAAACTTACAAGAAAGCTACAGAGAATTACAAAAAATGTTTATAAACTTTTCATATCCTTTTTGGGACCCACTTTCTTTTCCACTTGTTGTTTTCTACAAGTGCTATGGTGTCCAAAGGGGGGAAGATCTTACAATCACACATCTTTCTGCCTACATCGACTAAGGATTTCTCAATCGACGACTCTGTGGGAGGCTCACCAAAGTCGATTGCACATCAATCCTTCCAAATGATCCTCGAGAGTGCTTCACTCCTAATGGCATCCCATAACACACATGACCAACTGATCGCTTCACCAAGTAGATCGTGCTTTCAATAACTTGATGAGACATCAAAAGGAGCTTACAAAGGAGGCAAAGTGTGCTACAGAAAACTTAGTTTGGTATAATTATTCCATCATCCCACTAATATCTATGTATATTTTAGGACGCTTTCCATGATAGAAAAAAATTGTATGTAAAAGTTACACACTTCCAAAGAGCTACCCAATACATTAAGTAACTCCACACTAGCTTATTCTCTAAGAATTGAATACATTTGGTTCACCGATCTCTAAGAATTGAATACATTTGGTAGTATGTTGTTTTTTATCTATTCATGGAGTAGGAACATAATATTTTTTGTTATTTTTCATCTCATAAATCTTTATATTTTTGATACAAAGTCTAAAGTTCATTTTTCACAAATTCTATGAGAAATTAAATATTCACAAAATGAATATCTGCCATACGCATTGTGAAAGACAATTTGTGATTCTTGTATGGTTTAATTGAGAAGCATATATGTTATATTCGAGAAACCCATTGTGAAAGTCAATTTGTGATTCTTGTATGGTTTAATTGAGAAGCATATATGCTATATTCAAGAAACGTATATCCATGGAGGAACGAAAGGTTCTTATCTCAAGGGCTAGTGAAGTCTAAAATCCATAGCTCCTATGGTTGATTGCCTGTTCATGATGTTCATGTAAATAGTGACACCACATACGTGATTCTAAATGGTGACTAGGAAAGCGCTATGTATTTGGTACCAAGGTGAGTCCCAAGAAGTATTGGATGTGTGAGTGAGTGAGCAAGCATGAATAGAAGTACACACAAGAGTGAAGAAGGAGATCAAAGTTTAGAGACATGCAATGACTAGAAGAACTCTCCCTATCTCTCTCTCTCTCTCTCGATAGATGATGAGTAATATGGGGATGACTGAAGTGAGAGCTATAGGTCAACCCCTAAGTATAAAGTATGACCACATATGTGTATCCTATTGTTGCTATATATATTGACTGCAGGGTGTTACAATGTCAATGTGTAATATTGCATGGTTTAAGGTGTAATGGAGATTATGAGAGAGGAGATCAAGCTAGAATGGGAGTCTTGAAGTATGAAGCTTAACATATGTTTCTCTAGGGTGATTTTATTTCCTCTTTTATTTCCATGGTATGTGTGGTGGTTACATTGCTATGAGCTTATTTTGATTATGTGGCTATGCTCCTAAAAATATATTTTATTCGGCTTTATGAAAATATATTGCCTCTAGAAAGAGTTGGCATACTTATTCTACTAATCCGCTCACTAGTATGTAGTAGGAGTTTTTTAATGTGTTTTGCTTTGTATATTGGAAAACTTTTTTTTGTGGTACAAGTACTCCTCTTTGTACATGATGCTGTGTAGAAGAATAATAGGCGCTTTATTCTTGTCTCCATTCTTATGTGCTCCACCATTATTGTTCATGAGTTTACGAGTATGAAAAAAGATATATTTCCTTCCTTCCTCTTGAAACTTTATTGATGGACCAATCGAGAAATGTATGTTCTCTTCTCAAACGGTCAAACATATTCATTTGGATTTTCTACATGGAATTCCTTGAATACATGATAATTAATGCCTTAAATTTTATGAATAAACTAGTAAAGTTTACTTTTACGTATCCGAGAAAATAATTTTTTGGTTGCATCACCAGCATATCTATAGCCAATTAAGTAAATATTTTATGATATATATCAAAAAATTCAACTTTCAAGGTACTTTCCTAGTGAAGCATGGGTTTTTTTGAATCCATGGTTTATGTCTTATAGGAAGGTTTCACAAGAGTTCTATTTTGTTTTGAACTTTTAAAATTCAATGAGATTATACTAGCTTTGACATTGATCCATATCCCCTATGCATAATCTGCCACATGAGCACAAATTTCTTACTTTTGAAAAGAAAGTGCCACAAATCCTTGAAGCTAAATTTCCATATGATCCACATCTAGTTTGCACATCACTTCTTTCTAATAGAGTGATGAAAGTCGAGGACTCTTTTGATTCTTAGAGTAACTTCCATCTTGTTACCGCTCTAGCATCTCAGATCCTCCAATCCAGGGGCTCTTGGGCCAACATGAGGTGGGACTTAGATTCATCCCATGTATTAATTCTCTATCTTAATCAAGACCAATCTTTGAGGTTCTCAGACTCCACCCTCATGACACAAGTGATTGGAACTAGATAGAGTCATTTTGTCGAATTCCACTAGCCCACTTCCAATCAATAATGATGGTGGAGGAAGTTTTCATCTAGTTCCACCCTTTCCATAGGATCGTACAAGATTTGAGCCCTTGGGTAGAAATGGGAACAGGGAAAACAAGAGAGTGATTGACACGATTCCCCTCCACCTAGAGATCCAAAAAAGAGAAGGGTTGTCACTATTTTTTAATATCAACTTGGCCAAGGGAGCTTCACCATTATTCCGAGCTTTAATCATCTATTCGTTCAACATTCATGGCTTTCACATCTACAATGCCTAGAACACCCGCCCCCTTAGGCATAGAGCATATTTTCCATTTTATCTTTAGAACTTCGAGCTTGTTGGAATCCCCCATCTAGAGGAGTTATCCTTGTTGCATAGTCCCCAACATGCCAAGAACTAGATTATGAAAGAGATATAGAACATGTTGATAACCATAGCATTCTCCATGAGTGTGGAAAATATTTTGATTAAGTTAGGGCTACATCCGAGATCCTTGAGGCACTACAAGATAAATTCCCACTCTAGCATGTGACAAGCTTTGTCAAAGCCTAGCTTGACAAAGAGAATGTCGTGCACTGAATCTTTTGCATAAGAGATTCCCTCCCAATTATCAATGCTCACTTTGACAATGGAGCTTCTTTTGATAAAGCCTTTTTTATCTTCATTGATCATTGATTAGAGGTGTCGCGCAATGCATTGGCAAGTACTTTTGCAAAGAGTTTGTAGCCAACTTGGAGCATAGTAATAAGGCCTCCTATTCTCAATTATGTTCTTGTTGTCTTTCTTGTGGATGCGTTTGATAACATCCAACAATGTACCAATACAGATCGCTTCGTGTCAAATAGAGCATAGAGGGTCCACCATAACATCCTTAAAAGTGTTGAAGAATTCATTACTTAGGACTTCAAGCCCTCGCCTTTTGCCTTTAGGTAGGAGTTAGTTAGTTTAACAATTTGGTGTCTAGAAATTGGTCAATCAAGAAAGTGCACGATTTCTTGCAAAAGTTTCCTACATTTGACCCTTGAAAAGGTGGCCATGTACTCATGCCTTATAGCCGACATCGTCTCCAAGCAAGAGGGATTTCTTAATGCATCGAGGGTAGGCATAAGTCCATGGAATCAACATGGAACCAAGGATCTCTCATAGTCTTAGAAAATGGTTTAAAAGATAACACTATTGGGTAGTGATATGAGACTTCAATATACATGTTTGGGGGAGGGAGGCGAGCCCCAAGTTGTCAATAGTGCTCTAAGAAACATAGCGTTTCTTAAGACTAGCTTTGTGCAAAGCAACACTAACTTGGAGGTTCAACCTAGAACACTTCTTGCCATCTTTAACCTCAATGAATTCATGATGAAGCTTCGATAGACCCCAACAATCATTTTCAAACCCATCGATATGCATCTCCCACCTATTTAAAAAATCTCCCACCATGTTAAAGCCGCCATACATGATTGATTCAAAGTCAGAGTTGGGGGGGGGGGGGGGGGGGGGGGGGGGGGGGGGGGGGGGGGGGGGGGGGGGGGGGGGGGGGGGGGGGGGGGGGGGGGGGGGGGGGGGGGGGGGGGGGGGGGGGGGGGGGGGGGG
>MU264420.1:0-12500 GCA_020310875.1 Ceratopteris richardii
GCATGCCTAATGAAGGCAATAGCTAGTCTCTCTTAAAGGTGTTGGTTGTCAAGCAACATCATACAATTTTAACACAGAGAAACACACGAGGGTCAAGAGGAACCATTGAAGAACTTTGAAGAAGATGAGCTATTGGTTCACTTCAAGGATACACAAGCAAATCAAGGAAAGTCTAACAGTGGAGAAGCAAGGCATTGAATTCATCTATTTTGGTACTTTTTATGTAGAGAGATAAAGATCTTGATAGTCTCTTCTCTTTTTGCATTAGAGAGTCCTAGAATATTACATTAGAGTGAATCATGTCATAATATAGCACTCAAATTGAGAAGCTTGACAGAAACAACTCTCAATCATGGAAATTGAGAATATCTAGCTTCCTCATAGGCAACAAATTATGGGGGGCTTGTTAATGTACAAATGCTAGCCCTAGATTGGTTAATATTCCAGCTCCTAATCGGTTGAAAATCTTCAAAGAATGGAATGATAAGGATTAGAGAGTTATCTTCATCCTGTCTGAGCATGTTGGCAAGGCCATGATATGGCATATTCAAGATCTAAAGCTTCAATGAAAGTGTCGAAAACCTTAGAGAGACTATACTCCACTTGAGCCAAAACAATTGAGGAATCAACTCAATAATATGTGAAAAACACCAAGTAGTTATATCGTTGAATATATTTCAAAGATCAAAGAAGTAAGTGATGCATTAGGATCCATATAGATTTAGGGATAGATTTAGGGATAGATTTTGGTACTCCATACATATTTGGAGACAACATGAGTTCTTTGCATTTAGTTGCTAATCATATCTTTCATGCTAGGACTAAACATATAGAATAGCAAGCACAGAATACAATTATCTTATGTGTCTACTCAGATGCAATGTGCCATGATGACCAAAGCACTTGATGGAAGCAAACTTAACAGGTTCAAATCAATGATTGGAATGCAGGAAATACCTATGGATTGAAGGACTCAAGCATCTTAGGCTTGAGAGGGAGTTGTTGGTACATTGGGCAAGCCTTGATGCTTGACCAAAAGTTCAAAGGATTACTTCATATTTTTTGAAATTGAATGTTCATAAGACACATGTGAACACCTCTTGTTAATATCTTGAGTTTAACTCAAGATAAATGTAAAAGGGAAAGCCTCAGAGAATCTCGTAGCTCTACGAGTTGCAATTCACAACAATCGTGATTGGAATCAATTAAATAGAGAGGCTAAAAGATAGGATCACTTTTAGCTGGAAGATTCCAAATTGAAATTTGAACTCATCTATAAAAACTCATGACTTTTAGTCACAGTATAAGCAAGCAGAATAAGGTCACATTGAGCTTCAAGATTGTGGGCACACTGAGTCCACACATGTAGAGTAAGCCTACAGCATCTCCTTTGTATCATACATTCAATATATTATACATTTGATTCTGAGTATGCAACTATCTCATGTTCACTAGTATCTGTTGCCACACTCTCATTTTCAGTGAACTTGTATTGACGAGTTCTCTTCGTATACTTATGGTTTTGCTATGATTCAACTTGGTACATGTAGCTTAGACCTTCTAGTTCTATGCTATTAATTTTCATGTTATTTGGTTTAGAGATTAGTGAGATATGTTCATTACATTCTACCTATGTTTGTTGTATGTGATCTTCCTAAAATGTTCGGACTACACCCCTAACTTCTTAAGATTAGTTCTCAGCACATACTCATCCTAAATTAGTGAAATAACTTCCTATAGCAAGCTTAGGGGTCCAATTAGATATGGATAAAAGCTCTCGGGTCAATTGCAATGAGTGAGTGAGCACTGAGTGAAACACTAAGTAGGTTACATTCCATAAATAGCAAGTTTCTACAACTTCTCAATCTTGGAAGTAGTCTATTTTGATGCAATTATTTGAAGGTGATGCTCCAAAGCACAATATGGGTCCAAATTCAAATGCATATTTGGGAAGCTAAAGGTGTCTACTAAGGTAATTTGAAGTAACATTGGCAGGTGTAGAGTAGGATTTGTGCAGCACCAGCTCATTTCTGGAGTGTAGCCAACCATCTCCTCACAATGATGCTTTTAGAACAGGCTTATCAAAGCCTGTATGGCTAGATGTTGAGGAGCGGGATATGATTCGTGATGAGTAGCAGAAGACTTCTAACCGATATCATCGGTGGCGAGATGTGGTGGCCACATGTCTAGATATGGCCATATCATCACATTTCGGTAGTGGTGGATATGACACCATTGATCATGAGTTTGTAAGTATCATTTAGTTTATTGATTTTTTTTGTTCTAAGCACATCATGTATGTTCATCTAACGTGTTGCATACTTATTGCAGGAGTTGCTAGTGGGTCATCCTCCAACATGAACTAAGGAGGCTTATGGATATCATCATGCATTGGCTGCACTATTGGAGGACTTGGATGGACATGGTGCGGTCGTTTCATGGGAGCATCTACAATGAGGTGGTGAGCTTATAAACTTGGTGTTGAGGGTTCAGGAGTTTAACACAACACGAATAATATCCAAAGCTATCACGCTTCTAACACTGGTCTTCATCAACAGAGATTCTACTCTCAATCAGACTTTCATTTATCTCCTTATTTCTTATTCAATCATAATACTTAACTTCATCAAATACATGTTGCATGATGTACAGAATCACACTATATAATTTCTATATACATCTACGCAGAAGACCTTTATCATTCAAACTTCACGAAATCACAAAGAATACAGATATGAAAGTTCTGCCAGAAGGTTTCAATTATGGAGAACATCACGTCGCCAATACAAAATGTGGTTCAGAGTTATAAGATAAGCATTCTGCTGCTCTTGTTCACATGTTGCGCTTTTGCTTCTACAGACCTACTTCTCCATTTCCTCAAACCTTCTCTTCGATTTTCATGCCCTCAATATAACGTCTTCTTCCTTTTATGACATGCCCCATAAACTTCAATATAACCGTCTATTAAAATACGATTCACCAAACAAAAATACATCCAACAAGATAATATCTAAGTTTAACAATCTTTCATAATTCAAATTAATCATTTATCTTCCAGATTTCCTTGTCTTCAACACCTGCACAACTCGGTGGGTAGTTTTGTCAAAAATTAGACTCGAATTTAGCAATCCCTTGATCATATAAAATAATTTCCTTCGACTGTTTAGAAATAGCTACTTCCTCTGCTTCAACTTTTCGACCCTGCAGCATATTGAAATCCTCCTCAGAACAATCCTGATTTCCTTGAAAGTCTCTATCAATAATAAATTGGTGCTCTTCAATTATCATATCCACCTTTTCTTCTAGCTTCTTCTGCAACAACTATTCCTATAACTCTTTAATTATTTGTACCTATTCTTCAATTTGCTTGTCTTGTTTTTCAATAATATAGACTAAATCTTTCTCATACTTTGACACAAAGCATGTCTGGACCTACTCATTTTGAATCCTGAACATACTTTGCCAACGACTCTAAAACACACTCCAAATGTCCTGAACATACTTATGCAGTTGCTGCTTTAATAATCCTATATCCGACCCTGTCATTAATACAACATCTAGCTCCACATCTTCATTGCTTAACATCTGCTTCTCCAGAACCTGTAATACCTGCATCCTAGAATGAAGAATCACTTGTTCATTCTGCAGAGTAGCATTAAGTGCTGAAAAATCCATCATCTCTTTTTGAATTTGTTCTTGCATAGACTTCTGCCATTCATCAAATTCATGCATGGACCACTTTATTCTAGACATCTCTATTACTTGTTGCATCTTGCTCTATTGAAATTTCTCTAATATTTGTACCTTCTTATCTAACTCTTCCTGAAGTGTTTCAACCTGCCTTTGTAAAGACTGATAATCTTCCATATTAATAAATACTTTTGTCTGCTCATACCTAATCAATATCTCCTCTTGCAAGACTAAAAAATCGGAAATTTCCTACAACCTCTTCTTCATTCCTAGTACATCATAATCTGTATTCTTAATTGATTGATCCATAACATCCTTTGGTAATTTATCCCCTACTGCTTGCAGCTGTTCTTCCAACCTTCTCTTTTTAGACAACTTAAAAACAGTTCCTAGTACTTTCGAGTGCTCATCCTCATCTGCCACCTGCAACATATTATCCTCCTCTATCACTGCTTTGCATACATCAGGTTGAATTATCTGCATAATCGGTTCCAATTCTTGTACACTATAACCTACTGTGAGAAGATCCTTACACATCTCTGAAGGTCTGTCCATGACCTCTTTCAGTGCTAGCTGTTCCTGATCTTTACCCATCAGCTCGTCACTATGAATATTTATGTCCTTTGGCCAGGACAACTTCTGACTATCTACGAGCTGCACAAATGCAAACAATGCCGCCAAATATGCTGATAGCCTACTATTCGATTGCGTTTTACATCTATCCCTGACAAATATCTCACTATGCAGGTGATCATGCAACCAATGAGCCCAACTAATTTTTCCACCTGCCTCTGCATAAGCCAAAGGTGCAAAATTTTCTTTGGACATGTAATATGATAAAACACAACCTTTCCAAATACCATTTTAACTGCTCTCGTCGAACATAACCTGCATTCTTCATCATGTAATATTGCCGCCCCCCTACCCTAGGTCCAAAATCTTTCTTCAAGGCCTCCTCCGAGCACTTCAGAATGACGACATCATTGTAAATAGGCAACTTAAATATTTATGCAACTAATTTCGGTGATAAGTTTACCTGAAGTGCCAACTGACCTTTCGTTTTCCTCATGATTTCCAGCTGACTCTTTGCGTAATAGTTGCATCTCCATCTCGCCCATGGCAAAGTAGCAAACTGAAATAAACCAATCCTTCAGAGCCAATTCTCATTCGTGGTGGACTGTGTATCAACCTCCACCTTAAAGTCTGTAAATGGTTCCATAAGATATTGCACAAACTTTGTAGTCGCTGATGGCGTTGATATCTCTTCCTCATCCTCCTGTAGCAATCTATTACTTTCTTCAGTTGTGGTTTCTTCCTTGCGCACTACAACTTCTCTCTTTCTCATACATCCCTGCATAACTTCTGGTTCAGACACCAACACTGTAGACACCGGAAAATACAATTTGGGGGCCATAAAGTAGTACTGAGAATACAAGTACCGCAAGTGCGAATGTTCGACTTGCCACTGACAGAAAGGCTTGACGTACTTACTCACGTACCACTTCATGCGATGCCATAATATTCTAGTATGGACCTCTTTAAAAATCATTAGTAGCCTGTTTCCTCACATTTCCATAACCCACTTAAAAGATCTTTGACACGTACCTGAATAATCATGGAACTTAAAACTAATGCACACTTCAAGAATACCAAACTCATATTTAAATTCCTCAACATTGCTTTTTCTAGTGCACGAACTTCCGACCACCAAAGTCAGACTAACCTTACTTTGCAAGATAATAGCTAGTTGAGCACTATCTTTCTGTTCATGTTCCCCCTGATACATCTATTCCTCATGCCTCTGACCACTTGCAATTTTTGTTGTACCTGTCTCCGAAACTTCATTACTTGCTGACTCGGAATGCCCCTTTGCATCTGCACTCCGATCCAGTAACTCCTCATTCTCACTTTTTAGCTCTCGACTAACCCTTAGCAAAATGTTGTAGTGCAACTTTAGACATGGAACCCATTGTAATCGTAAGAAAGTACTTAATGTAATACACGATACCTGTCAAAGATCGAGTATCGTTGAATCGGGTCTGACGATACATGCTAAGTATCGAGTATCGTTGAGAAAATCTCACGATACTTGTTGGATATCGCATATCGTGATCGTGAAATTCAGGTTGCGATACTCATTGAGTATCGTGTATCGTGAGTTTCGGATCGCGATACTTGCTGGATATCGTATATCGCGGAGAATATTTTCCCGATACCTGAGAAGTATCGAGTATCGTCTTGAACTGCTTCGTGATACTTGTCATGTATCGAGTATCATCATTTTCTTGGTGAATATCATGTATCGTGTATTGCAAGAACTCTGATCGCGATACCTGTGAAGTATCGTGTATCGTGTTTTGTCAAGTATCGAGTATCATGTACCCGAGTATCGAGTATCGTCTTCATCCAAGTGTCGTATATCGTCTTCTGTGAGATATTGTGTATCGTCTGGTTCAAAGGTCGAGTATCGTGGTACCCTTTTTGTGTGTCGGATATCGAGTATCGTGAACTTTTTGGGGTCAAGTATCGTGACTTGAGGTTTCACAGTCAGTCCTTTCCCAACCAAATTTTTCTAGAATTCTCACCCTTAGTGAAGAACTCTAGAAGCTGGAGGTTGGCTAAGGTTAAACAAAACTTTAAAGTGAATGAACCTGAGATCTGGGAGAACCCTAGGAAGCCGAAGAAGTGTGATCTCTTCAGTGGGAAGTGTAGCCAAACCAAGTAGCCACTCACATTATTCTGAAACCTGTAGTGAGTCAGAGGAAGAAATTCCTATGGCTTAGAGGATATGCAAAACACTGTACCAATGATTGGCATGATGTCAATTATTGAGGGAGAATATCGGACATCTTTAGAATATGTGACCACCAATCACCATGAGATACCCATATACCTAGATGGACTAAACCAATTAGTGGCCAGACTGAAGAAAGCTTCAGATGCTTACATAGTGCCTAGGCCAGCAGTTAAGTATGCAAGAGGAGTTTATATGGATAAAAGGGATATCTAGTATGTTGTTACAGAACATCCTGAAAACATCAATGAACTTGGGAAAGAAGACAATGCCCCAAACCTTAATGAAGACGGGAATGAAGAGCAAGTGACCATTAGAGGGAGATCTACTGTTGTTAGGGTTTGGAGAGGAGACCTGGTCCCCCAAGATGACTCCTTAATGGACGTGTATTTGATCAATGGAATGGAGAATCTCCTTAGAGCCCACTCTTCATTATGGGAAGCAGCCCCTAATCTAGTTACTGTCTATGAGTTACAAGATCCTGACTTCCCCACCATCATCATGTATTTGGATAAAAACCAGAGAAGCTATTGGCCCCTAACAGAGTCAGAAAGAGCCGGGTTGAAATATCAGAACATTCCAGTGTCTCCCCCAAGGGATCAAGCCACTACTTCACAAAACCCACATGGAACCTCTCAGAATAATTCATTCCAACATTCAGGATAAACACAACAAACACATATTCTGGTCAGACCACACATACAATTTGCTATGCCTGCAAATAACCCCCACTATTGGCCTCAACCACATGTTGACCAATGGAATGGAATTCTTGCCCTAGTTAGACCACCTGTAGCAAGAGGACCTGGTATACCCATTGGAAGACCCGTTTTCCCTGTGATGCCTAGACCACCTGAAGTAGGAAGAAGATTAAGGCCAATCCAAGTTGCCAAATGTATGAGAAACCATTATGATGGTTCTAGTGAACCTTACAATCATATAGATGAATTTAAGACCAAGTAATCAGAGCTAAACAAGTGGAAGACTTTTTGATTCAATATGAATCCTTTGGTTTAACTTTGGCAGACACAACTCTAACTTGGTTCCAGCCATTAGATCCTAATAATTTTCAAAACATGGAACAAGTCTATCAAGAAATGATTGAAGAATTCACTAAGTGTGGAATTAAAAACAACTCATCATCATTGATTCATAGTTTAAAGCAAGCTCCTACGGAATCAGTGAGATTGGCAGCAAGAAGATTCAAACAATATGTGGATAGATGTCCAGTGGAAGAGAGACCTACTCAAAAAAAAATGGTGTCATTATTTTTGGAAGGATTAGTGAATGGATCATTGAGATCATTAGTATATGTGAAAAGAGTTCAAACTCTGCAAGAGTGTATGAAAGAATGTATCAACCTAGAAGACAATCTAGCAGAAGACCTAAAAATACCTCAAGGTAGTGTGAAAAGTGAAGATTCAGTCAGCAGCATATCAAACCCTAAGAACAATGTGGAGGAAATAGCCGACTTAGTAGCAAAGAAACTGAATGTTCAAGGATAGAGGAACTACCCCAATAACCCCATGCGAGTACCCATGCTTAGAAAATGTATGCAGTGTGGAGGTGATCATCCTTCTCATTTGTGCACTAGGGGAGTAGTCCCACCACCTGCCTATACGTACAATAGACCACCTGTTCTGGGCCCTCTACAATATTGTAGCATAGAACAAAAATACACAAATCAACAATAGACAATCAAGACCAATACAACCGCTCATGAGACCTTATGGATACCTGCAGAGAGATCAAGGAGGTGAAGCCTTTAGATATCCCACATATCAGCAGCAAACACTAGCACCACGACCGTATGCCTATCAAAGTTACAATCAACCACAACCGGTGTTAGGACAACAACCATCCCATCCTCAAAATGTGGTCTTAGTGAAAGTAGCTCGACAGGAAGAAAACCCAGAGAGAGCAATAGTACCAGCCACACCATTGTCTAGTAATGAACCATATGACTCATCTTATGAACATAGTCAAGGAAACTATCCCAGTTATGAGAGCACTCTAATAGAATATGGGCAAATGTACGAACCATATGCATATGGCATGGAAGCACCAGATAGTTCCTACGGATGTGAGCAGGATTATGTGTCATTGATGTACACAGCACCGAAACCACCCATACCTCCCCGACCTATGAACAGACCGCCTGTACCTAGAGGACCATGTTATAGATGCGGAGGTGATCATTATATCAGAGAATGTACACTACCAAACCCACCACCACCATAGCGAGTTTGGGAAGGATACTGTAGTGATTCTGGTAAGGAACACCTTTTCAGAGATTGCCCCAAGAACCCCAACAAAGTTAACTCTAACATGCAGATTAACGTGATAGAAGTGATAGAGTCATCAGGGAGTGATAATGAGTACACTGTACCATTGAAAGCAATAACTAGAGCCAAAGCTAGAGAGATCCTAGACAAAACTGAAGAAAATGATCAAGGTGACAGAAAAATAAACATACCTACACCTCAAATAGTTGAAGACTCTGAGGAGCTTGAGAAAAGTGTTACAAGTAAACGAACACAGAGATGGAAGAACCGTAGAGATAGGATGAAGGAAAAGAAACTACAACAAAAGAAGGAAAATGAAAAGAGTGAACAAAATCCAAAAGAGAAACAAGAAGAGGAAGAAGAAATTCGGAAAGGAAAGTCAAAAAAAGAAGAGGTAGGATCAGTTTTAGCAGATCTCATGCCTGAAGAATTGGCTATGTGGTTTCTGGCATACAAGGCACGAATAAGAGCATGACCTACCATCGAACAACATGAAAGAGAATATCCTAGAGGTGACCTAGAGAAAGAAAGGTTGGAGATATGTAAGAAATTAATTGAAGTAGCTCAACAGACCTTAGAAAAACTTGTTGTTCAATTACCCAACTCGCGGATTTCCGAAAGAGAACTCCAAGAGTGTGTCGTCCCTAAGGATCCTGAGAAACCAGAAGCAGGTGAGACACATGATGAAAATTATTCTGAAGATAAAAGGGAAGGATCCATTGTCCCTGAAGTAGACGGAGAATGGCCTAAAGATTTGTGGGCAAGAGTCCAAGAAGACCGATGGAAGAAAGTGGAAGGAATAGAACCACCCTTTGAGGAGTTGGAAGCAGGAGGTGAAATAGACAATTCGATACCTGAACGATATTCAGAGGGGTTATTACAAATAGATCAAACTAACAAGGATAATGACAGTATAAGGGTCTTGCCAAATTACACGGGAGAGTACGAACATAATTCAAAATTATATTGCATTCACTCGATAAGGAAAAAAGAACCGAACCCATTAGTCAAAACATCGGATATCATACATCTTAAAAAGGTAAAAACCCCTTGTACTCTGACGTTGGAAGAACTGTTAAGGATCAAACCACATTTGAAGGAGAAACTGACTAGCCAATTGAAGATCAAGGTGGAAGAAAAGGAGATGTCTGATGAAGTAAACACAGTAAAAATCCCAGTCGATAAGGTTGGAGATTTTAGTGAGGGAGATGAAGGAAACACGTGCCTTCCAATTACCTATAGAGGTTACACTACTAAAGCCATCTTAGATTCTGGAGCTGGAGTAGGAATAGCTACTAGAGAAATCTGGGAGAAATGGGGAAAACCAGCTTTAAGACCAACACGCATGAAGATACAAATGGCAGACAGACACACGGAACGACCCTTGGGATTATTGGAACGGGTAGTTTTTACCACTTGCAGAGTTGAGTTCGAGCACACCTTAGCGATATGTCAATTTGAAAGGCCTAGCAATTATGAAATGATACTTGGAAGACCATTCATGAGGCAGCTAAAGGTTGTGCAAGATTGGGGAAAAGACGCAGTATACCTACAACATGAAGGAACCACCACAAGAATAAATCTCCACACATATACATATCAAGATGTTCCCCCCTTACAATGGAATCAAATTCATAAGGAGGAAGATAATCAGTCGATTCATAGTATAGGTTCAAGTGATCAATCGTGGATGAACGAAGACACTCATCTATGGATATGCCAAACTACGAGAAAGGAAGAGGATAGGAGGAAAGGATGGCAACACAGGCAGGGAATCGCTAGATCAGTACAAGATCCAGCCTATATGCCTCAAATATTCCTAGATGAAGAATTCGAACCTCATGGTTGGATGGAGATTTTAGCCACTCTAGATGTTTCTGTAAATGAAGAAGTTATAACCATGAATGAATGCATTGATGAGGAAGGATATGACATTAGTCTATACGTGGTAGTTCTTCAAGAGGCTGAAGAAGGGGAAGTGATAGAAAAGCAATGGATGGAGGACTATGAGAGCATTGAAATGGAGCAAGAGCAAATGAAAATAGAAAGTGAAAATCAAGAAGTAAGTTTCATAACTAATGAAATAAATCAAGAACCAACACAGGAAGAGGAGCTTGGGTTAGATAAAACAAAAAATGACGAAGAAAACAAGCCACAAGATCAGTTCGAAGTGCCTGTCCACTTCAAAAATATGAGGTAGAAGAGAGGAGAATTTCTATTCAAATGCCAAAACGAGAAGCACAGCCAAGAATAGCATATGACAACAAAGAACAGACCAAGAAAATAGTGGTAACCTTAGAGGAAGGAGAAGAACGATGTACTTTTATAGGACAGGATATCTCTATGGAGGAAGAACAAGAGTTAATACGCCTCATAAGGGAATATAGGGATGTCTTTGCCTGGACATATAAGGATTTGAAAGGAGTAGATCCATCTATATGTGCACATAGAATCCCTATGACATCTTAAGCTAAACCTTCCAAAACAAAGACCATGCACATATAACGATGTTTACTCAGCAAAGATAAAGGGTCGTACCTAAAAAGAATGGTAAGTTAAGAGTATGCATAAATCTGGAAAAAGTAAATGATGCCACCATTAGAGATAGTTATCCATTACCCATCACGGATCATCTTTTGGAAAGAGTGGCAGGGAAGGAAGTTTATAGTTTTTTGGACGGCTTTACAGGTTATAATCAGGTAGCTATTGCTCCTGAGGACCAGCACATAAAATAGCCTTTGCAACTGAATGGGGAGTGTACGCCTTTAGGGTTATGCCTTTCGGCCTAACCAATGCCCCAGCCACTTTCCAAAGATTGATGTGCCATGTATTCAATGAGTTCCTGAGAAAGAGTGTGGAGGTATACTTGGATGATTTATGCACTTATTCAGCTATACAAACGGAGCATATCCCTGAACTAGGAAAGATCTTTGCCAAATGTCGACAATATAGAGTATGCCTCAACCCAGAAAAATGTGTCTTCATGGTTCGACAAGGAAAGATATTAGGACATATTGTCTCTTAAAATGGAATTTCAACTGATGAAGGCAAAATCAAAGTAATTCTGGATTTACCGAGACCAAATACTGCTAAAGAAGTACAAGCATTTATGGGACATTGCGGATACTACCGAAGATTTATACATATGTATGCCATTATTGCTAGACCTCTTTATGCACTATTGTCTCAATTTAATTGGACAGAAGAATGTGAAAAGGCCTTTAACGAATTAAAGAGTCGACTTAGTTCAGCCCCAATCCTTTGAGTACCTAATTGGAACAAACCCTTTCACATTCACGTAGATGCTTCCAAGTTTGCCATTGGTTGTATCCTAGCTCAACCCGCAGATACAGGAAAGTTAGATCACCCTATCGCCTATGCCAGTAGACAATTAAATCAAGCGGAGCGCAATTATACCACAACCGAGAGAGAAGGCCTAGGGATGGTGTATGTAGTAAAGAGGTTCCGACATTACCTGTTGGCAAACAAATTCAAATTTTTCATCGATCATCAAGCCCTACTGTACTTAGTCAATAAGCCTTGTAATACAGGACGACTAGTATGATGGTTTCTATTGTTGATGGAATTTGATTTTGAAGTAGTGGTCAAGAAAGGGAATACTCACATTAGAGTAGACCACTTATCAAGAATGACACACGGAGAACCACCCATAGGAGTAAAACGGATGATCTGCCTGACACGTACCTTTTCAATCTCGAAGTATGTCCCCA
>MU264421.1:0-27104 GCA_020310875.1 Ceratopteris richardii
ATCCTTAGAATGGAGTATTTCTTACTATAGAATTCGAGTGAGCATACTTTAAGCCCCAACATGTTCAAGATCATATTCATTCTCTTACGAATGAAGATGGGAAATATGCATGTCATGACAGGATCCATCACCATTCAGATTTACATGCAAATCTTGACTGTAGAGCAAGAAGTTAGTATAAATAATAAAAATAAGAACAATCCTATATCAAAGAAATGTTGAAAGATTTTTGATGGGAGAAAACACTTCTTATCCAAGTTGAGTGTAGATTGCATAGGAAGCTTTAAGAAGGCAATTACAAAGTCAAGGAAACCATGATTATAATTGTGAGGAGGACCTTACACTAGAGCCAGTAGAGCAAGGTGGGGCTCCAGCCAACCAAGAGAGGCTTATTCACATAGCTATATGCTTATAAAGTCTAAATTACAAATTTGGATTGAAGAGGCAGCTGAATTTTGATCCCCTCAAATTACTTATGGAAAGGGTATCCCTAGGAATAATCCAAAGGTTCACAAAACAAAGTTTGGAGGGACGAAGCATGAAGACCCTAATAGTCATGTGGGACTATTTGGAACCAAATGGAGTGTAGTAAGTTTGATCATTTGGGCAATTACATTAAGAAAACTCGTTTACAAACCACTGTTGAGGAAAAGCCATGGAATGGTTTATCTAGTATAGTATTTCAAGATTCCAATATTATGATGAACTCGAAAAAATTTTTTTAGCATGCTTTAGGGTGGGTAAGACTTCAAGATATATTGAACAAGCTTAGAAGGATCAATAACCAAAGAAATATTGAACAAGTGTTGTAGAACCCCACAATTGGAACAATGACTGTAGTATCTGTAATGTCGTAGTTCAAAGTCTCGCACAAGACGATATCAGCCCAGCATTAGCAATTAGGCAGGCTAGATCTTTTGAAAGTAAGGGTCACACTAAATCGAAAACATAGGATGTAGTAGACCTTAATTTTCTGTACAAGATCGATTCCAAATAAGGTTTTTGGAGAACATAGCAAAAGGGCAATTAAAACATACTAGAGTGAAAGAAAAGATAGTTCATTAGTATTGTGCAAGGGTAGTTCAACATGCAAGGGCTCAAGGAAAGGGGTCACTCTCCTTATCAACCTATCGGCACTCACGGATACACAACTATCATTAAAGACGCGAAAACTCACACGGTTAGTTCGAGGCTTTATGGAGTAGTTATTTCAAAGTCTCTAGGGGGGACAAAAAACAAGCTTGTGGACGTGGATTATAAGATTCCAATGGTCATGTCCATCACAAATGCTCACTTATTATGAATCCTTATAGATGGAGGATTAGTTGTTAATATAATGCCAATGCAAGAAACTTAATTGAATCTAGTGGACATCGGCACCCTTTAGGTTAAGATAGAAGACCAAACGAAAGTCCAATGTTTGGGGACGATCCACAACCAATGGATTAGGATTCTTACTTTTCCAATGGTCTGGGGGATATCCTTGCTCCGAGGTAACAAAAGTAACAAAGAAAAAGATTGTATACTGCAAATGATAAAACGTTATGGCAGATTTCCAAACTACAAGATTCAAGCCTTCTACTCTACACTCTGTGTGGCAGGCCATGTAAACAAAAAAAACATGCACTTATTCATAAATCAGCTCAATTTTAAAAATGGAACTAACTCGCCAGTTTTTTTAATATTACAGATATGGCTTGTCAAATGCATTCGTTAGCCTATAAATTCGAAACATTGAATATTTAAATGTACAAATAATTCATTCTGTTGACTCTGTAACATGAAACGCCTTCCTGTATAAACGTCTTTTCAACCGTGTGTATAAAACCACGCACCAAATCTCTCTACAGTACAAATACAGGTTCAAATCTCCATATTTAAAAAAAATCAGTTATACTAACTCAATTCTTGTCATAAGACATAAGAGAAATGCTTCTGATGAAGTCAACTATGTAAATGTACTGATTCTGTATAATCGAATAAAACAGACATCATAAAAATTTAATGTGACTCTATGTCTCCATATACTTGGACTGTATTTAAAAATATTGGATAGTAGGTTTTCGAAACAAAAGCTTACTA
Organism: Ceratopteris richardii; assembly: GCA_020310875.1. Taxonomy (NCBI): domain Eukaryota; kingdom Viridiplantae; phylum Streptophyta; class Polypodiopsida; order Polypodiales; family Pteridaceae; genus Ceratopteris; species Ceratopteris richardii. Next base: position 2,083 of record MU264421.1, read on the forward strand.
CCTTTCCCTCCCATCGCTAGGTGGTAATAGCATTGATTACTATTGCTTTTTGTCGATTTGATAGAAAAACCATAGCCAAAAGTCCAATGTGTAAAAACACTACACTTTCTGCCTAGATCTCTTTTACATATGGGCTGACCGAATGCATGTGATTTATGCTCCAAGGAACTCGTAAAAGGGAAGTTCGTGAACTTGAGCATTCACCCGTCAAGAATTGCCGCACATGCACTTTAATGCTCCGAGTATAAATAGACACATACCTTGTTGGTATTGGAATATGGATATTTTCATATGTGAAATCATTAAGTGAAGCCAGTTGCAAAAACCTAACCTAGATTCATCTCATCAAAGTGTTCCAAACGAAAATTCACATCAACAAAGCATTTTAAAACCTTTCGAGTTTAGAAAATCAACGTGATCTTGAATTGCGTTGTAGCTCAAACGTTTGTTATCCATGCGTTCTATCAAAAGCACTAATGAACACAAACAGTAGCATAACACGAAGTGTCGATGTCTTCATCTAATCCAGATGAATAAAATCTGTAGGTCTTTGGCACAAGAATACAAAAATGCTTGCACAAATGTTGTTGAGTATGCTCACCAATTTTCGTGGGTTTTTAGAGACTCTGACTGAAGGGGTATCGATGATGCCCTAGATGAAGCGATGACCTGATCTGACACCAATTATTGGAGTTCGAGGTCTGCAAAAGCATGCAAACAAAAGAAGGAAGAAGAAGAAGAATAATGTGTTTATGTACATGTACAAATATAATTCCGGAAACCCTAATTTGTTATATTTTTATGTATAAAATTCCTAAATTTAGGTACATGATACACATAAGCCACAAGTTCTAAACGCTTCTTAAGCGGCAATCGATGTACTAGACCATCCAAAATTTTAAACTCATGATTTCACATGTAAGTTGTGTTTGCTTGTTTCATTAATAGTCAGTGAGAGGATTGAGCTCACATTTGAGCCTCTATGTATTTCAATGGGAGGGGCTTGAAGTTAAGTTTTAACCTTTATCATGTCCAACTTCATTTGATGTTATTCATATTTTATTGTGAAAGCCTCGAACTAGAATTCAAGATTAGTCTTGTGAATTGGTGAGGATTGAACTTAAGTTTGAGTTTCTACTCTTTTCAATCAAAGAGGCTCAGAATTAAGTCTGATTCTAGTAGCATATGCCAGAAATAGGCTTGAAGTTACGTTTGATCCTTTACTTCAATTAATTTCAATGCTCTATTCATCTTTGATTGAGAGAGGCTTGAACTCAAGTACAAGCTTCTTGGTATTTTAGTGAGCGAGGATTGAATTTAAGCTCGCTCCTATAAGCATATGACTATTTCGAGCTTAAGTTTACGTGTTCTATATATCTTTGATCCTGAGAGGTGTGAACTAAAATTAAATATTTAATCTTTAGAATAGGAGAGGCTCCACAGTTCGCCCAAGCCTCTACTCGTTTCAATCAAAGAGGCCCAAAACTAAGGTCAGCTTGCTATCGGATGCCCAAAAAGGCTTGTTTGATTCTATTAACATATTCATACTCTGATAGGGACATGCTTGAATTCAAGTACGAGCCTATAATTTTTGAAGAGGGTCAGGATATGACCAAAATAGGTTTAAACTTAAGTTGATTGAGAGGGGTTGAAACTTAAGTTCAAGTTTCTATTATTTTGAATGGGAGAAGCTTAAACATATGTTACATCCTCTTATCTTGACACCTTTGTAGTTGGTTCTGACTAACACTTGAACTTCAGTTTGATCCTCTTACCAAATGACTCACACACACACTCGAACTTAAGTTTCAAGCTCTTATCTTCATGAGAGACTTGAGCTTAAGGTGTCGATGCTTGGCATATGACTTAAGCATACTCGAAGTCAAGTTCAAGTCCTTTAGCATATGACCAAAACCGACTGGAACTTACATTTGAGGCCTTTGGGATATAAAAAGAAAAGGTTTAAATATAAGTTGAGGATCTATTCATCTTGTGAGAGGGAGAAAACTAAAACTTAATTTTGATACTCTACTCTTTTGAGTCAAAGAGGCTCAAACTTAAGCTTGAGCCTATTAGCATATGAACATAATAGTCCCTACGGTGAGTTTGATGTTGTATTCCTCTATAATTTGAAGAGTCTCAAATTTATAAACCCTTACTTATTAAAGAACCTTAAAATTAATTCAAATCCCTTTGGATCTGAGCAAATTAAGCTTAAAATGAGGTTGATCAAGAGAGGCTCAAGCTTAATTTTAAGCGTCCTGTTATTTTGCGCAGAAGATCTCATTCTTAAATTTGAGCCTCTTATCTTGATAGACTTTATAATCTATTATGAGAGACGGTTGAAATGAATTTGGAGCCTCTTATCACATGCCTAACAGAGATCCGAGCTTGAAATGAAGCATCTTCTTGTCATGAGACACTTAAGTTCAAAACCCTCAATATATGAACAAAATACACTAGAACATAATTTGGGGTTTTATTAATATTAATCTTTTAATTGCAAGAGGCTCAAACTTAAGTTCATGCATCCATGCTTTTGACTAGTAGAGCATCCAACTTTAATTTAAGCATGTTAGTAAATGACAAAGAGAGGCTCGAACTTTAGTTTGAGTCTTTTACCCTCATAGCCTCTTTCAAGATATTCAATCCTCTATTTTCTTGTGTGAGAGGTGCTCAAATTTTATTTTCAAACCCTTCTAAAAATAATCGAGATATGCTCGAAGTTAAGTTCAAGCATTTTAGCTTTGGTTGGGAGAAGCTTTAACGTAAGCTCTAGCATTGTCTATTTTGTGGGAGAGGCTTGAGCTTAAGTTCAAGTCTCTTGTCTTCATAGTATCTCTAATATATTATATATTATAATAGAATCTTGAGTTAAAATTTGATCCTCTTAGTAATGATCGAAACAATATTGAACTTTACTTTGAGCCTACATTATTCTTCAATTGAAAGAGGCTCCAAATAAAACTCAAGCCTCTATTTTTTTGAGTGTGAGAGGCTTAAGGTTCAGCTCAAGCCTCTTATTAGCATACCCTAGATATTGTATTATAAAAAAGGATGGAACATAAGTTCGACCCTCCCAAGGTGCAATTTTATTCTAAGCTTTATTTAGCGTTGATTGGGAAAGAATCAAACTTAAATTGGATGCCCTAGTCTTTTGAATGATAAAGGCTCAAATTTAAGTCCAAGGATCTTCCCAAATGACCAAAAGAGTCTCAAATCTAAGTGAAGCCCAATGCTTGATAACCTTTGAGTATTGATGAAACTTAAGTATGAGCTTCTACTCTTTTGAGAGCCAAAAGCTGAATATTATATTTGACCTCTCAGCATATGGGTAACATGCTCAAACTCAAGTTCAATGTTGTCTGTTTTTTTATTATTGTTATTTCTTAGTGAAAGAGTGTCAAACTTAAGTTTGAGCCTCTATATACTAGAAACACACTTGAATTTGAGTTTGATATTGTATTTATTTTTTATTGGCGGAGGCTCGAATATAAGCGTGGGCCTTTACTTTTTAAAGAGCCTTCAAGTTGAGTTCAAATCTCTTTAGATTTGAACAAAAACAGGTTCAAAATTAAGTTGAACTTAATGTCAGGCATTTGAACTTAATGTCAGGCCTCTACTCTTTGGAGTGTGAGACGCTTGAACTTTAGGTAGAACCTCTTGTCTTTATTTGCTCTCTGCTCTACTTTGAGAAAGTTTTGGGCCTCTTAGAAGTGGTGGAGACACACTCAAATTTATGTTCAAGGCTCTTATCTTCATGAGGGACTCGACCTTAAGTTCAAGGCTTTTAGCATATGATGAAAATAGGTTGGAACTTAAGTTCAAGGCACTATTTATCTTTGAATAAAGGGAGCTCAAACTTAAGTTCAAGCCTACAATATTTTGGACTAATAAATCTCCAACTTAAATTTAAGCCTATTAGCAAATGATAAAGGGAAACTAAAACTTTGCATTGTGTTTTTAATTGTCATAGCCTCTTTTAAGAGATTCCATCCACTATTCTTTTGAGTTGTGGAGACTTAAACGTAAGTTTTTAACCTCATGAAAAGCAACTATTATGAACATGAAAATAATTTCGGCCCTTTCATTTTTATGTATTTTTAATAGAGGCTCAAATTTAAGTTCCAATTATTTTTTTTTATTGGAAGAGGCTTTATCTTACGCTCCAACATCTAGCATTTCAAGTGCTTAAATAGAAATTCTAAGGGAGGTTAGAATCTTGGTTTAGATGTCTACTCTTTTTAGGATCAGAGTTAAGTTCTATGCTGTATTCATCTGTAATTGCAAGAGGTTCAAGCCTTTACTATTTAACAAGGTTGGACCTTAAGTCCAAATCTCTTGGGATATGAACAAAATAGGTCAAAATCTATGACGTTGACGGAACCTTGAACTTAAATTGGAGTGTCTTATACTCATAGACTCTCTAATCTACAGTAAACGAGGCTCAAACGTGCGTTTGAGCTGAAATCAAATATTTAAAGGTACATATTCCAAATAATCAATTAAACCATGCATCATAAATATGAGTTTAAGTTTCATATACATTAAATGTTATTAAAAACCATGGACAATAGTATTTGTAAAGAAAAACGTATTTTCTTTACCTGCGAATTGCGAGATAGCACTAGCATAGATTACTATCATTTTTTTTTTTTTGTTGATTTGATGGAGTAAACTACAGCCAGACATAACAAGAGCGTGCTTCACAAAACTGTGGGTGAGTAATGCTAACCGATCAAAATAATCTTTAGCACGGGTTCAAAAGATTTTTGAAAGCTCATATGCTCACACACAGGGTTCTTGGAATATATTTGAGATTCTTTGGTTCTAAATACACATAATCTTTAGCGCTTTCACAACAAGTTGAATTGCAATACATATGAGGTGTGTGAGTGTATGTGATTTATCTTCCAAGGAACTTGCAAAAGGGAGATACCATACCTGAAGTCATTTATCAAAGTATCCCAAACCAAAATTTTAAGCCACTTTTCAATCGAGTTTTTGCAAATTTACAAATCTTCATGAATAGTTCAAGTACGTCCAAATTCATTTTGTACTCACGATGAGCAACTTATTTATAGACCATGAACAACTAAAGTTTTTCAATTCTTGTTTTGTGTAGTGGGTAAGTCTCATTTTCTATTGATGAACGTATTTTTCATTCATGACGTATGTATAATAGACAGGAAGTTTTGTGTAGCAAAAACAGCATCTTTGAAATATTATACTGCCATTGTACTCTCTCTCTCTGTCTCTCTGACTCTTTTCTACTTTCGGATTATTAAGAGACAATGTTAAAACTTTCCAATTTTTGACAATCATCATGTTCTGCAATTGTGTCGCAGTTGAAAAATTATGCTACCAATCTTTGGCTTGGGGCTGTTAATTATGAAAAAGTATGCAATATATTAATTAGTTCCTTCTTGTAAAGAAAAAACGTTGTAGATATGAATGGATAAAAGGTTATCTTGGGATCTGTGTGATTTCATAGGAAGTTAGAATGGTGAGAATGAGGAGGATAGTTCAGAAGACGTGAAAGAGAAAGGAATGGTGATGCACTCATGGAGGTCAGGAACTCAAGGTTGAATACCAAATATTGTGTCCATTTGGAATGTTTCTTAACCAATTTTTGGCGACACAAGCTGGTGTAATTCCTTTGTTCATTATGTTGTGTGGCTAACCAAAAATAATAATACTGCATGCGTGGAGATTTTGATACCGTACATATTTTCTCTTTTTCCTCTATAAATGAAGGCGACTGATAATTCTTTCTTTCATTGATACATTTACATGTAAGAATTGTTTGTAGACTCGTTATTTTCCCAATATTCACTAACTACTACAATGTAGCACTGCTCACACCACATGGCAATTTTCGTAGCTAAATTTTGAGGGTTGATCAGATTCTGCGGTGTATTATAATTCCTGTGGTTTATTTTCCCTTTGCTCAACATGTTTAATGGGGTAGAGAACTTAGACTCTCATGCCGTTATTTGCAAGGCTCTCTCTCCTATCTCCCTATAATGGATTATTTCTTACTATAGACTTTGGATGATCATAATTTAAGCCCCAACATCTTCAAGATCCTATTCACTCTCGTAGGAATGAAGATGGGAAATATGCATGTCATGACAGGGTCCATCACCATTCAGATTCACATGCAAATCTTGACCGGACAGCAAGAAGTTAGTATAGATCATAGAACAATAAAAACAATCCTATATCAAAGAAACTTTGAAAGATTTTTGATGGGAGAGTAACACTTCTTATCAAAGTGGAGTGTAGATTGCAGACGAAGCTTTAGGAAGGCAATTACAAATTCAACGAAACCAGGACCATGAGTGTGAGGACGAACTTACACGAGAGCCAGTAGAGCAAGGTGGGGCTCCAACCAACCAAGAGAGGGTTATTCACATAGTTGTATGCTTATACCATCACTTTGGAGTGAAGAGGCAGCTGAAGTTTGATCCGCTCAAATTACTTATGGAAAGGGTAGCCTAGTTAGGAATAATCCAAAGGTTGGCAACTGGAGGGAGGAAGCATGAAGACCCTAATAGTCATTTGGGACTATTTGGAAACAAATGGATTGTTAAAACTTTGATCATTTGGGCAATTACATTAAGAAAACTCATTTTCCAACCACCTTTAAGGGAAGAGCCATGGAATGGTTTATGTAGTATAGTATTGCAAGATTCCAAGATTATGATGAACAAGAAAAGAGACTTTTAGCATACTTTAGGGTGGATGACCCTTCATGATATATTGAAGAAGCTTAGAAGGATAAAACAAAAAGAACTAACTTTTGAGGATTATGCTAAAAAATGTATTGGATATTTTGACTACCCAATGTAGAGCAGGAAAATACATCTTTGTGAGGCATCAATGATAATTCGGATGAGCCATCATCGAAGGTAAGCATGGGAATACTATGGCGGCTACTATTTATGTATGTTGAGGAGAAGAGACAACCACCTTTTGCCACACATCCATAGAGGAGGCAACAACCACAATTATATATGACAATATATGTGGCAAGACCACCACTGATTCTTTGGCAACAAGGAGGGGCTATGAACAACTCTCCAATATTCAAACAATAGGCACCGACTACTCGTTGGCATAAGAACTCCGAAAGAGGGTGCCCCTTTGACCATATCAACACGTACAAATCAAGTTATATGTAATTCACTAACTCTTTGTGTTTAATTCCAAAATATGGAGCGTACATGCCGTGTTATTGAATTAACTTCTTGCATTTCCTTGGCAAATATCTCACGCCTGAAAACAAGGCGCCTGCCAAGTACAAAGGCGCCATTTTGGCAACTCCCAACGAGATGGGCGACACCTGTTTCATGCAACACTACACACAAGGTTCTATATGCACTTTGGGCGATGCCTTCTTTTCAAAGCATCTTCAAAACATATTAGGAGGTAACATGTCGTTGGGCGACCACTTGTGGCATCACTTGGTACCTTCAGCTCCAACCTCAGCAAGCACCCTCTTAAAGTCAACCTTGACGACCACCTCCTCATCATCTCCAAGTCAACTTGGGCGACCACCTGTTGCAAGCTTGGGTGACCACCTATCTTGGGATTTCTACAAGGTTTGCAAACACTCATTTTGGGCTTGTTGCAAAGTTGGGCGACCACCCATCTTAGGGTTTGCGCAAGGTTGGGCGGCCACCCATTTTCTATGCTGACCTCCACCATGAGGACCTCCATTATATAGGTGACACACATCTTGGATCTCATGTAGAAGGGGGTGAGGCCCATTCTCTGCAACACAGTAAGGGGGGGACTAAAAGAGGGCCATGCATAAGATTGTTTATGTCCTTTTTTTTTAAATATAGAGGAGGGTCCGATGCCCATTTTATGACTCTATACCCAATAAGGCCACCACCCATTTGAGCATGTGAAGCCCCACTAGTTGGGCGACACCCACAACTTGGGCAATACTTAATCATAAAACCTTGGGTGACTACCATCACTCCATATCACAATGGGCAACCTCCTCAGATATGTCACTAGGGAACTTCATCCTACTCAATTTATGGCCAAGGCAACCACCTAAATTGCGTCAACCTACATATCTATCAAACACCATAGTCTAGTGTCTAGTATTCTATGTAGCCATATCAAATTGGGTAGTTATCGACTTATGATGGGCTCCACCATGACCTACCTTGGGCGAAAAATGATGGGCGAAGTATATATTGTCAGTAAAGTGTTTGAGTAAAAATTAATGCACGGAATACTGCCCCCAAGCTTTGGTGGTGTCAGAAGCTAAAATTGGAGGCCTAATTGAAGGTGGCTATCAGAGTCATGATTAGCCTACTCCCCTACCTCTTTGACGACCACTTTGGTGCATGCAGTAGCTAAGGCTATGATTCGGCAAGGCCACCCTTGGCCTCTGTGGAGTCTATATAAACGGATGTTTGACACTCATTTGAAATATGATCTTAATCGGAAGGAAGTATCCGATACTCCAGGAGGGATCATCACCAACATTCAGAGCACTATAGTCACGCACCAATTTTTTGGAGTCAACCTGCACTTTCTTGAAAACTCCTTACATTCTATGGTTACTTGCACACTATTGGGGGTCACTGGATGGTGATTACATAGAGTGTGGGCCTCCCATTGGAGTTAGCTATTAGCCTTACAGAGTGTGTGAGTGGTTTGGAGATAATTGATTAGTGTGAAGTATTGCATTTCTCTTGAAGAAGGGTTTTCCTGCGTGCAATACTCTCTCTGTGACTTGTGCTTCTTGATTTGATTCCACCTAGTTCCTAGAGTGGCATGCTGGCCCTCTCTTTGATCTTTTTGTAAAATTATGGTCCTTTGTAATCATTTTTTGAGTTACAAAGTTGGCGTTTCTTCTTTTATGAGCACTTGTCATCATTCCTTTCTCCATGACTGCACATTTTCACTTTTGTTGGTGTCTTTGTTGTTAGTAAATGTACTTGCATACAGGAATGGTATAGGGTATAGTTCCCAACGGATAACCCCCCTTGAGTAGATGGAGTACTATAAGTGTATACAATTTGACAGTGCTACAAATTGGTACCCAAGTACCTCCTTTATAGTTTGGCATGCTCGATGGGACACTTGCATTTTTGTGTGAGGCCCTTAGTGTAGTAAATCAAGTCATACTTACAAAAAGGAAGGACTAATTACTGTATCAACTCAAAGGACTAAGAAGCAAAGAGCACTAAGTCTCAAAGAATATTATCTAGCATTTCCACCAATAAGTAATAGTCCTTGCCTTGGGCATACTATAGGAATCCCTCTAACGCCCAATGAATCCATCAGTGCACAACATAAGTACTTGGAATATCCTTGGACTCCCTATGCCTAGACCTTAACCACTAAGTTGTGATGACTTGTCACCTGTAGAGACCTTGGCAGCTTGCCCTTGGCTCCCTAAAATACCCACTGACAACTTGTCATATGGTATAATCATGCAAAATCACTTACTCCACTAGAGTAGTGAGAAATATTATGCTCATTTCAAAACAATGTGACTATGTCCCAATTTATGTTGAATAAAAATACTAAAGATAAATGGAAATATTTTCCAAATAGTGCTTAATCTCTAAGCTCAAGTAAATCTACTTGATTTAATCGTTGTAATGAAATGAAACTCAAGAAAGTCTCATCATGATCCAAAGTGTAAATCCAAGATGATAATCTATCAATGATCTAGACTATGGAACAAGATGTGAATCTCTCAATGAGCCAAACTACGAACCAAGATTTCAATCTGTCACATCCAAACTATGGATCAAAATTTTGATGTGTCATATATAATCCAAACTATGGATCAAAATCATTACCTATCATATATGATAATCCAAACTATGGATCAAAATATCTCTCATATAAAGTAAATCCCAATCCACTTTGTGGAACTAATTCGATCATGCCAAGTGAAGATGTGCTAAGAAGGTATAGCAGCTGATGGAACTACCACCGCCTTCTCAATAATACCATGCATGATGTTCCAAGGGGATGAAACTTGCTTTATTTTTTACCACTATCTGATCGTCACTATGATCAAATCATTCCTAACTAGGAATGAGTAATTTTATACTTCCATAATTGATAATTTGTACCGCCAAGTTTACCTTCTTTGAATGCTGGTGGTCATATCCACAACGTTGGGACAACGGCCATCATTGCTGCTCTTGCTTGTGTGCCACCTACTCTTGTTGATGAACCACCTTCATTCCCCATCGTAGATGATGATGCCGCGCTTGACATCTTCTCTCTTTTGTTATTGAGACCTCTTTAATTTCTATGTTTCCACTTCTACACCGAATTTTTGACCTATTCTCCTTTTATCTTTGAGAGATGGCTGGGTTTTTGCACCATCCATAAGTTTGGTACTATGTTAAGGAAGCAGATATGCAACTGGTTTAATCTTTTATCAACCGTTTTGTATTTTATTTCAATGAAATCAGCTTCTTTCCGTGTTTCATCTTACTCAAACTTTGTTATTTCCTTGTACATGGAAATAGAGTCCGTTTGAATCACGTAGTCACTCCTCCTTCCTTCAATCAACTCTTGCAGTTCAAACAAAATGTCTGAAAAAGATATCTCATCCAAACCTCTAGAAATCTTCTCGTCAAAGTTGAGCACTCTATTTCCATAAGAGTTTCTCTGAATATCTACCATGTATTATTTTTCCTATTTTTTTAACTTAGAAAAAATGTGACACTCAAAAGAACTTGTTTAAGAAAGTGCTATGACACTTGATATGAACATATTTACGTTCGAGATCTTTCTGCTTTCCAAGCTTCCATAGTTCTCATTTATGAAAGCTTCCTTTAAAAACTTTGATCTTCAAACTCTTCAGGAATAGGTCTTGTCCGAAGAGAAGTTATATTCCTGAAATGATCTTCACAAACCGTCATAAATTGGACTGCTTTCTTTCCATCCTTACTTTGAATTCGTGCATATGTCGATCCATCGTCCAAAACTCTTGTCTTCATCCTCAAGGCAGTAATGTATGGCTGCTCTAAAATCAATGAGTAGCTCGAATGATCTTGGATAAAGAAGTTTTGATAATCACTAACATCCCCAATTATGACTAGTACTATGGGCATGCACCAAATAGCTCATCTGGCATCATATTAGCATCTCGGACTCTCCAATCTGAGTGCATATCTATTGGCCATTTTTCTTTCATATAGATATCTTTGGATATTAAATTAATTTCAGATCCGTGATCGATAAGAGCGATGACTAGTGTACTTATTTTATCTTATCACACCAATTTCTTAGTCATGACTCGAGCCTAATGATCTCTAGTATAATGACTTCAAGAAGTTATTTATGAAGAATTCCACTCCAAGAACATTTTCTCATGTACGAATGGCTACATATTAGTTTCAGTTTGATCAAATGCACTTTTCAAATCTTATACTTGTGCTTGCACGGCTTGAACATGTATCTCTTCATTCATCTTCTCAGTCTCTTGTATGTCGGCTATTGGTTGTTGTTTTCTCCTTAAGAGGTTGATAATGACTTCTAAAAATTCCCATTTAGCTATTCCAAATAACTCACCTAATGTAAATTCAATCACAGTATCAAGCACTCTTTTCTTAAGAACTTGTTTTAAATCCATGGCTTCTTTAATGTGTGATTTTAGCATGTATGATGGGTATTTCACTCTCCCTTGATCTCTCCCTATGGTTTTCATCTCTTCATCTTGTGAAGGATAGGAACAAGCATCACAACAGAAGTAGGGTTTTGAACTTGAGTCGGGATTTGATTTGGTTGGATTATTGTTGGTTGTAATGGTGGAATTACTTGAGTGGATTCATTTGATCATATTGATTGATTTTTCTTTGGTGTTTGAGATTTTTCTTATGAAGCTTCTACTTGATGTCTGGTTCTCCTTTTCTCTTCTTTACCCTTATTGGTTCTCCTCCGTTTTTCCTTCACTACCACCTCATGCTCCACTAAAGAGCATAAATAAGTAACAACTGTGAGAGTATCTATAGGATCGTTCCATCCCGTTACATCTCAGATCTCATTACTTGCTAACTTTAGGATCTCATCATTAGGAAAAAAGGTGAACTCTGCATGGGCCTTTTAGCTTCACAAGTGATTAAGGATGGACCAATGAGAAGAGGGTGGTGGCCACAGTCTAGTGCCTAGATCACATAGGCTAGGCATGGCCTTCCTTTGTTTTTGTGTGGTCAAACATAAGAAAACCACTTAAAATTCGTGGGTTTCTTTTGAGAATGGTTTAGAAAAACCTGAAAATCATTTAGAGCCTTTGGATTGCTTGAAAGATCCAATGGCTATGGCTAAATGGACAAAGTCAAGGTAACTTTCATCTTGAACCCTTGGATGGGAGTGAGAACAAGCGGCTTCGATCATAGTAATGATGGCAAACTGCGCGAATGCTTATCGGCCGTCGGATCTTCCCTCAAATCTAACGTTCATATTTGAATTAGATGGAGAAACTGCGCCTTAATTTGTGGCCTTTGGATTGGGCAAGATCCCATGGTTGAGATTCATCCATCACTTCAGATTGGCGCCCTCTCACGATCTCCGTCGGCTATATCACTCAATCCAACGATCCACGCCTGCTCCGATTTATGTCTCAGCCCCATTCGCGCTCACGCGTTGGATTCATCTAGATCTAATGGCCAGAAAATCTGCAGAGACTACAAAAGATCTTGTCCCCACTCCCCACAAAATCTGACATACTCTCTCTCTCTTACTTTTCAAGTATTTGAAGTACACCGTCGATTTAAGCCATCCAAAGGTCACGGATGCAGACGCTTTTTGACTTCGAAGTTGATGGTTCAAGAAATAATATTTTACTCCCAATACCACTAGTGGTTTGATGTGTATTATTTTACTCATATTTGAAGCTCCTTAATCCCCAAAAATTAGGGATCCTTACAAGGCCCATGCAAGGTTCACCTTTTTTCCTAATGTGATGCATCTTTTCCTGATCTAGAGATTTCATCACCTTAGACCATGATTCTATGTTACTATTTTCATCAATTACTTGACACACATATGTATATGTATGCGATTTTGAAGCAATATTACCAAAAGAGCTAGGGACGAACACTCTTATACCTCCCAATCAAAGCTAATATTTACTTTTCAGGTCATAAATAATCTTTTCCTTTATGAAAACTAGATTTTTAGCCAATGCTTCTTTAAAGATCTCATACGCATATTTGTTGTGCTCCAAAGAGTCACACCAGATGTATCGTTTAATTTTAGGAGCTTTCAGAGCTGTTTTATTAGTTGCTTGTGGAGATTGGGATTCCATCATCTCCGTAACACTATGAACCCTCATATCACTAAACCTTTTAAATATCTCTTCCATTGTGTTGTGAGGCACAACCTCCTTTCCAGTTGATTGATTAGCCTGAGCATTTGGGGCAGGCCGATGTCGTGCCTGTATTTTCTCTTGTATCTGTCTCCATGTCTTGCAATTGTGTGAGGAGTTCCTCTCAGACCTTTATATCTATCGCTCGTAAAAACAATGAGACCCTTTCATGTTCCATCACTCTCTCATCATGTTGTAGTATGTCATTGTATTATTGGTCAAATTTTCTTCTTATATCGAGAATATTTTTGTTTATCATTTAGGGGAGTAAGCCCACTTTGAAGGTATCAAGTTTTCAGCTCGTAGTCTTTGCAAAAACACGTGATATTTTTACCGATGAAGTATCCACTCCATTTAATAACTCGTTTGTGAAATGCTTGGATGGAACTTCGTCTTTTTTCATCCTGCTGGAAGCGCAAGAGCTGGGTTATAACGTCCATCTGAGAAATTGTAGTGTCACCCATAAAGAGTCAAATGATAAGAGCTTTTCATATTGCACTTATCGCTAAGCCTTTCACTCCTAAGCTCAAAATTTCTACACTCATCTCCCGATCAGATCAGCTTCACCAGGTATGTCCTATTAATTCGTGAAAAGGAGAGAAGAAGATGGAGCTTTCCACTTATGAGAGAGTTTGAAGTCGAATTCCAACGATGTGAAAAATTCTCGTATAACTATAGCAGCTAATTCACATTAGATTCAAAGAGAGTCATGTAGATCTAGGCCTGGACAAAGGATACTCATAGCAAATTTATTTATTTTTTATTGTTTATGCATAGACTTCAATTATGTGCTTCAAAGCAATGACACTTGAGTGCATACAAGGAAACAAACGCACATGCACAAAACATAACAATCACCCTTTTTGTCTGTTTGAAACATAGCAAATATATAAGTTCCCTAAGCTAATGTAAGTTGGTCAAGTATACAAATTAGACTTCATTGAGTAAACTGGCACGTTTAATGCACAAAAGTTTTCTCCATAACCATGCACGATTTTCCCCATAACTTTGTTACTTCCCTTCATGTATCCCTTTCTTTTATTCCTTCAATGAAGATCACAAAGATACCCACAATTAGCAAATAAGACTTACACAAAGGAGAGAACGAATTAAGACTTTTTGTTTGTTTATAAAATCTTCTCCATGTCGATTATAATACGCAATATCTTGTGCCTTTGATGCGCATTAGATGTATTTTAAAGTGCTAGAAAAACGATATATGGCCTTTCTCCAAGGAAGATATCACACTCACACCAACGAAAACTTGATTTCTTTGCTCTGTTGTTGCGTCTTTATGTTATTAGGTTTGCGGATCTCAAGTAATGGGGAATAAATTTAAAAGCCAGTTTCTATAATCTTAATAGCTAAGTAAGAAATCACTTGCTCTTGGCGAAGTTATTCCAATTTGCTCATGACAGAAAGACCCCACTCTAGCCTCGTAATCTCTACCTAGCTGTATTTATTCGTAACTATTTTCAATCGCGGAGTAACAACAGTTTTTCTACAAGTTCCGGAACAAAACTAAGATCTAGCGGGCACCTTTTCTTTAAACTACCTACGAGCGTGAATTAAAGAACCTAACTATGAGCTTCATCATACTGATCATAAACCAAAATTATAACAGTAAATACTGAAAGTTTACGAGGATGGTGTCAGAGTTTGTAGTGACAAATTGCCTCCGTTTAAAAAATCAGTTTACTCTCTGATCAGTTATACTAGCTGACATATTGAGCTAGTATAGATACGCACTCTCTATCACATATAGAACTTCTGATCGTCATAAATTCATGGACCTGGCATAGGTTATTGGAGACATTTTAATAAACGAAAATATGTACGCACTTCATCGGATGCTTTTATTTACAAGAAGATTGATGTTATTTCTGTTGGAGTTGGACGTCTGCGGAAGCACGCGAACAGCACAAGGAAGAAGAAGAAGCTTGGAGCACAACACACAAGACTGAATGTATTACTAGAGAATGTACAAAGATAAGTATCCCATTAGGGCAATAGGCGTATATACAAGCCGGGGGAAAAAAACCTCCTAAAGAGGGAAAAAAGTGCCCCGGCAGTCCTAGAGTGTTCACACTTATCACTACCTAAATATATCAACAAATCCCCCCTGGGAGTGATGCGGTGAACAAGGAGCTGGCACTCATGTATAAGGAAGTGCCAAGCTATGTGGAAATCACTCCACAAAAGGAAGTAAGCCCAAAGCTTTGCGGAAAGCTTCAAACTTCTCCCTAGGCAGAGCCTTCGTGAAAAGGTCTGCAATGTTCTCCTGCGTGGGCACATATGCCAAGCTGATCTCCCCAGCAGACAATCTCTCCCTGACATAGTGATAATGCACCTCAATGTGCTTAGTGCGAGCATGGAACACAGGGTTCCTCGCAACTGCCAATGCGCTCTGACTGTCAGTGAAGATGGTGGTGGCAGAAGACTGGCCAACACCCAAATCAGCCATAAGGCGTCTGAGCCACACACACTCAACAGTCGCTGTGAAAGCTGCCCTATACTCAGCCTCACAACTGGAAGTGGCCACAGTAGGCTGCTTCTTGCTCAACCAAGATATACATGAGCTACCAAGCATGAAGCAAAAACCACTGGTGGACACACGAGTATCATAGCAACCAGCCCAATCTGAGTCAGACAAAGCATGCAAATCTCGCGGTAGTGATCCCCCCTTGGGATAAAACAACCCAAGTAGCCGAGTACCACTCAAGTAGCGAAAGATGCGCTTAACCGCTTTCCAATGCATGACTCCTGGGCAATGCATAAACCTGCTCATCTGTGAGATAGCAAACTGAATATCTGGCCAAGTAATGCATAAGTAAATCAAGCATCCAACAGCCTGCTGATAGAGAACAGCATCAAATGCATCTCCAGCATCATGAAGACTCAATCGTAAACCTGTCTCCATAGGAGTGGCAATAGGCTTACAGTCTTCAAGGCCAAAACGCTGCAATAATGTGTCAATATATTTCGTTTGACACAAAGCCATTCCACCATCAACGTGCATAAATTGAATGCCCAAATAGTGATGCAAATGCCCCAAATCAGACGTCTCAAATGAGGCATGCAAATCAGCCTTAAAATCAGCAATATGTGTCTCAATAGGACGAGTGAGCAGCATGTCATCAACATAGACAACAATGATCAGAAGCACATCATTAGCACGTTTAACATATAAGGTGCTTTCAGTTGGACTGTTCTCAAAACCATGTGCAATCAGATAGGCATGTATCTTCTCATACCAAGCACGTGGTGCTTGCTTTAAACCATATAACGCCTTCTTTAACCTGCACACCTGGTTTTCATGCCCTTTCTGCACAAAGCCACGGGGCTGAAAAACATACACTTCTTCATGCAAGTCACCATTCAGAAATGCTGTTTTAATGTCCAACTGATGTACATTCCAACCATGATGGGCTACAAGTGCACAAATGCTCCGAACAGTAGTCATACGGCATGTGGGTGCAAAGGTCTCATCAAAATCAATGCCTTTTTCCTGCGCATAACCCTTTGCAACAAGCCTAGCCTTATACCTGTCAACTGTACCATCAGGTTTACACTTCAGCTTGTATACCCACTTAGTGCCAATGGCCTTCTTGCCAGGAGGCAAGTCACATAAAGACCATGTACCATTCTTCATTATAGCATCATATTCAGATTGCATAGCAGCCATCCAATTTTCTGAATTTTGTGCTTCATCAAAAGAAACAGGCTCATTCTCATCACAGAGACTAGATGCAGCCATAGCATAGCAATCTGATGCAAAGGAGGCACTATGAGAGCCTGAACGAGTACGATATGACAAAGGTGCATCTAATTTGTTGTCACGCAAAGTCTGCACCAGCCATTTTGGCATAGTTTTTTGCCTGCTCAATATCAGCTCTCTCATCAACAAGTGCATCATGTAAATCTGCATCAGAAAGGGAATGATCTGCATCATCATATGAAACCTGCAAAGGCTGAGAAGTTGCCTCATTAGGACCAGCACTAGCCTGTCCACCTGTAAAAAGAGGCATCAAAGTATCATACATGTCTTTGGAGCTAACAGATGTCTCCTTAGTACATGAAAGCAATGGCTGAATAGCATCTTCCACAAAGACAACATCACGGCTAACCAGAATGTGTTTAGTCTGTGGATGATACAGACGATAGCCTTTACTTTCAGAACTGTACCCAATAAAAATACATTTTACTGCCTTATCATCCAATTTTCTGCGATGTTGTTCAGGCACTAATGCATATGCCAAACAACCAAAAACACGCAGATGAGCAACGGATGGCTTGCGGTCATGCCAAGCCTCATATGGAGTGATAGACTGCAACGCTTTAGTGGGACACCTGTTCAGTACATATGCTGCACACATGACAGCCTCAAGCCAGAAACTATGTGGTAAAGTCTGACTTTTGACCATGCACCTCGCCATCTCCATGAGTGACCTGTTCTTTCGTTCAGCAACTCCATTCTGTTGAGGTGTATACGGCACTGTACACTGGTGTTTTATCCCACGTTCAACCAGAAATGCATTAAAATCTGAAGACATATATTCCCCCCCTCGATCAGAACGGAGGGTGCCCATTTTACATGCTGACAGATTTTCAGCTAAAACCAAAAATTGTTTGAAGCACATGAACACTTCGGACTTTGCTTTGAGTGGATATACCCATGCATGCCTGGAAAAATCATCAATGAAAGTCACGAAGTAAAGGTAATTTCCAAAAGAGGGTGTCTGCATAGGACCACAGACATCACTATGTACAAGCTGCAATTTCTGCGTAGCCCGAACTGAACCATCTTTTGGAAAGGAAGAACGCTGCATTTTGCCCAAAATACAGCCTTCACAAACATGTTTTCCAGGTGCCTCAAGTTTGGGCAAAGAGGACACCATTTCAGATTTCTGCAGGCGTAACAAACTAGTAAAATTCAGATGACCAAAGCGTGCATGCCAAAGCTTTGCATCTGACATAGCCTGAGAATCATGAACTGCACATGCCGAATCATTCACAGATCTTTCATAGTCTATGAGCTTATACAGCCCACGACATAAAATGCCAGAAGCAATAATCACATCGCCATTTGAGAGATCATGGACTGTACACCTGTCATCAACAAATTTCACAACCAAGCCAATCTTGGCTAATGCAGAAACTGATAACAGATTCTTTTTGATCCCTGGCACAAATAAAGCATCTGACAAAGTGAAAGAACTACCATCAGCAGTAGTCAGAATGATCTTACCAACTCCCATAACAGGATAAGAGGAGTTATTGGCGCATGTGACAGTATTCCCTGTAGGAGCAAGCTCAAGTGAAGAGAAGAAACTGCTCTGCGAGGTAATATGTTTGGTCGCCCCACTGTCAAAGTACCAAACATCTGAGTCTACTGCAGACATGCACTGATCAGGAGAAGATGGGTCAAAACTGCAGATAGTAGTAAACGCCCATTCTTCTTCCTGCACAAGATTTGCAGACTCTGTTTTTGGTGTAGAGGCCTCTGCAACAACCATTCCAGCCTCTTTCTTCTTTGCCTCTTTAGCAGCCAGTTTTGGACAGTTCTTTATGATATGATCATTGCCTTTACAGTACTTACAAAATAATTTCTGCTTTTCTGATTTTTTCTCATCTTTGTCTTGGTTCTTTGAATGTGCAGCATTTGCAGATTTCTGCTTACTAGTAGAAGAGCTCCATTTTCCTTTGCCTTTCTGACTAGCCAGGAAAGCTTGATCTGCAACACGCATAATGGACCTGTTCTGCCTGGAATGATCTTCCTGCAATAGAACAGAGACTAATTCCTCAAATGACAAGGCATTCAGATTGCCTTTCATCATCAACCGAAGAGTAGAGGCAAAACTCTGATATGAATCAGGAAGACCATTCAGAACGGTCTGCACAAGTGAACTATCTGGTATAACCTCATCAGCAGAAATCAATTGTTCCTTCAGGTCTTTGATCTTTGTAAGAAAACTGTCCATAGAATCACCTTCATTCATGTGCTCACTCTCCAACTGTTTTCGGAGGTAAGCAACACGAGCCTCATTCCTAGCCTGGTACAAAGTGGTAAGTGTATCCCAAGCATCCTTTGCTGTTCTGCAAGAGCGAATGTGAGGAATAATGGCACGTTTGACAGACAAAGCTATCAATGCATGTGCCTGGGCATCTCTGCCATCCCAACGAATCTGCTCTGCAGTAGGTGCAACAGAAACAGCAGCACGAACAGGAATCTGCGGAATATCATCTTCGACACCATCTTCATCAGCTCCAACACCTGTATTTGCAGTACCTGTCGTTACAGGTGTAACAGGACGTCTTTCAACACCCTGCACAATGTTCCACAATCCTTTTGCAACCAGTACATGTCGCATCATATAAGCCCATAATGGGTAGTTGGTACCATCCAACTTATCCTCAACAGCCAACATACGGAATACATCACTGCTTTCAGCCATGGCCGGTGACTAAAATACCTTGATGCAGAAAATTGACTGTATCTAAAAAAGTTGAACGGAACTGCCCAAACGAGTTCTGCTAGACCTGTAGCAGACTTCGAGACGCTTAAACTGGCGAACAGAAACTGGTATATACCTTTGGTACAAAAGGACAAAATAGCCTGCACAAGCGCTACGATAGTGCATTCGGAGGCCGAAACGAGCTCAGATTGCGATTTTGGCACCACACAGCAAAGCTGTTTTGATCTCGGAAACACCCTGAGTATGCTCACCAAATTTCGTGCGAATCTGAGACTGCAAACGGAGGAGTGTCGACGGCGCCCTAGAAGAAGCGACGACCTGCTCTGATACCAATTGTTGGAGTTGGACGTCTGCGGAAGCACGCAAACAGCACAAGGAAGAAGAAGAAGCTTGGAGCACAACACATAAGACTGAATGTATTACTAGAGAATGTACAAAGATAAGTAGCCCATTAGGGCAATAGGCGTATATACAAGCCGGGGGAAAAAAACCTCCTAAAGAGGGAAAAAAGTGCCCCGGCAGTCCTAGAGTGTTCACACACATCACTACCTAAATATATCAACAATTTCCTCATGATCGATCTATGATAATGTGATTCTTCTATCAGCACAAAAAAGACACGAATTCAACATGGTAGTACTCACGCAAAGTGCATGAAGAAACGACATTTTTCCTTAAGTCAACCAGTTTTGAAACACTTCGCTGCGTTCACAATAGCTTGAAATAAAATACCAAAACTATATCATCCTTCATGGTTTACCTTTCACCTAAGGAAGCGCAAGCACACCTTCGATGGTAGGGCTGACTTTGATAAATGAACTCTCATGATCAACTGAATATAGTTTGCAGAACATTCCATTGCTGGATTTGTCTATACTTGAATGAGACATGGTACCAGTCAAGCAGGGATGGTGGAAGAAACATCAAATCAACGCGAGAAGATGAGCTCTGTGTGCAGATAAGTGCTCTGAGCACTAAGATAAGACATAATGCATACAATTGTCCCCTTCTAGCACAACATTGACATCTATCGGCGTGAATTGGGTTCTATCCTCTACATATCAGTTTCTCCTTGGCTGCTCTCTTTCCCGGAAATTGACAGAGAAATAGGAGAGAATATTGTCTTCACATCGATCTACAGCTACGTAGCTGCCGCAGGAAAAAAAATACACGTGCATTTTCTAACCCTTGCGTAGGCATGGCGAATGAACACTAAATTCTCTACTCTGGAGGACCAACTTTTGCTCAGTTTTCTCGATGTCGTCTCCTTTATCAGTACCCGCGTACACACACATACATGCATATGCATACAAGCATGCATATGCATACAAACATGCATATACATACAAGCATGCATATGCATACACACATGCATATGCATACACACATACATGAATATGCATACACACATACATGCATATGCATACACATACACATGCATATGCATATACATATACACAATGCATATGCATACACACATGCATGCATTTGCATACACAGATGCATACACACATACATATGCATACACACATGCATACGCATACACACTTACATATGCATACACAAATGCATATGCATACACACATACATATGCATACACACATGCATATGCATACACACACATGCATATAAACATGCATATGCATACACATATACACAATGCATATGCATACACACATGCATGCATATGCATACACACATGCATGCATATGCATACACACAAATGTATAGGCATACACACAAATGCATATGCATACACAAATGCATGTGCATACACACAAATGCATGTGCATACATACAAATGCATGTGCATACACAAATGCATATGCATACACACATACATATGCATACACACATGCATATGCATACACACATGCATATGCATACACACATGCATATGCATACACACATGCATATGCATATAAACACATATACACACATGCATACACACATACACACATACATACACACAAATGCATATGCATACACACAAATGCATATGCATACACACAATCATATGCATACAAACATACATATGCATACACACAATCATATGCATACAGACATACATATGCATACACACGTGCATATGCATACACACATGCATATGCATACACACATACATATGCATACACACATGCATATGCATACACACATACATTAGCTCCAGTCATGGATGCAGCCGGGAAGTCAATGCATCTGTGCATTCGACAACTTTGCTCCATAGAGTTTGGACATTTTGTAATGCTAAAATGGAGACAACAGGATAGGGATTCTAAAAACAATATCACACAATCAATATATGAAGAGTACCGACCAGCACCTCGGAATCCTATTGTGAGTTTGGAGTGGATTGAGCATACGGTACGCGAGGTGGTCTCATCGACGGTCGGAAGCTCGTGATGCTTTTAGAGTAGGCTTATCAAAGCCTGCGTGGGTAGATTTTGAAGAGTAGGAATCGATTCCCGATGAGCAGCAAGATACTCCTGATCGATATCGTCAACAGAGAGATGCGGTGGCCACACGTTTGGATATGGTTGGAATGTCGCATTTAGGTAGCGGCGCATACGATAGTATGCGCTACCAATTTGTAATATCATGTTAATTATTGAATTTTTTGTGTTCAACACATGATGTATGTTCATCTAACATTTTGCATATTTATTATAGGATTTGGCAGTGGGTTGTCCTCCGACGTGAACCGAAGAATCTTACGGATATCGTCATGGATTGGCTACACTGTTGCAAGATTTAGAGGGACAAGGTGTAATCATTTCATGGGAGAATATTCTATGATTAGGTAAACTTATAGCTTGGTTTCATATTTTTAGTTGTTGTTTATAAATGTCATGTCAATTTGTCTCATTTTATACATTCTTTATTGCAGGATTGCAGGTGTAAATGATTTGATCCCCTTACGTATATGCTTTGCCATAATTTTTTATTACACTCCTATGTGGCAATGATGTACTATAATTTTGTATTCTATTCCTATATGGAAGTGCTTTTTCACATTGCCACAATTTTGTATTACACTCCTATGTGGCAATGATGTACCATAATTTTGTATTCCATTCCTATATGGAAGTTCTTTGTCACACTCTTGTACATCTTTCATTTATGGAATATACAACTTTTTATACATGATTCATGGTTCAATTTTGCTCATATAAAATCATGCTTTGGTTGTCATTAGAGTACATAACACATGTACTCAGTTTAGAGTTGGGCGGAGTGTATTAATTTTTGCTAAACAACATCATGCTGTAGCAATAGACAACACACTTTGCCCAAAAACAATTGTGCAGATATGGTCATTGATATGGGCGTCGGTATGCCCAGTATAGTTCGTCGGTATGGGCATCGGTACACCCAGCAGCAACGTCGATATTACCGGAATTTTTATCGACGTTTATACCAACGCTTATATTGATGTTTATACCGACGCTCATATCGACGTTTATACCGATGACTATACCGGCGTTATGTTTTCGATACAAATACTGACCCCAACACCGACGTCCTGGAAAAAATTATGCCCGTTCATTTTCCTCGGTAGCAGCCTCGATATACCTTCGATGTGTTGTAGTGAACTTCATCTACCACATGAACCAGTAAATGAAGTTGAATAGTGAGAATACTTGTGGGAAAGTATTTCTCTACCATACAAACAACCTAGATAGCATTGAGTTTTGCACTCTCTATGCTTTCTCTATTTATCTCTTTAGAAGAGATCCACCGTACTAAAGAACTAATTTTTTAAATCGTTATTCATACATCCTCCAAAAGACAATCTTTTAAGGCTACAGGAAGCACAAACTATGAAAACTTGTGCCAATCATGAGACTTCAGCCCTTCAAGATCGTAATGAACCATTTGCACGGTCCATGTCCGGCATTATTCGTGCTCGCATACAATCAGACAGTAAAGCAAGGAAGACAATTATATCTCGTCTTTTTGGTCTATTGCAGTGGCAAATTTATCAAGGCTTCGCTGGAGGGAGACCTCCTATCACACCCCTACATGCTTCCAGTCGTAATCCCCGCCGTGCTTTGTTGTGAACAATGGAAGAGGCTTTTCAACGGTGTGATTGCGTGACTTATGTGATGTTAACTTGCTGCCATAACTCCAAGTTCAACGGTCCAACGTTATGATTTATCCTACAATCAGCAAACTGAAACTGCGTTCTGTACATTCAATACTAGTTCTTATCATAGACTGCTATGGTCAACGCTAGAGCATTGCTCATCACCCCTCAAGAGTCAAGAGTCTACTCTCTTCTGCGGAAATCTCTCTCTCTCCTGACTCCCACACACGCACACACACAAACACATGCGCGCGAACACACAGAGCTCGCGGGCAACACACCATCTTACAATAGAGTGCTTTGTTGTCGAAAAAAAAAAACCTGCTGAACATTTGATACAAGAACCCAGATTTAAGAACCCAGATTTATTACAAGAACCCAGAATTTGAGCAAGGCTGACATGAAACATACCAATGTAATATGCACGAACATTCATTGACACATACATAATACATGCATATACAGATAATGGATTTATGAGCAAGGACAAACGAACGCGTCATGCGCGTCCCTATATATATATATATATATATATATATATATATATATATATATATATATATATATATATATATAGAGAGAGAGAGAGAGAGAGAGAGAGAAAATTGGATATACCTCCAAACGCATGCAGGCACACATGTCTGACATCACTTACATACAAGCCAAAGGATATTTGGTGGAAAGTCACTTCATTAGCTTAGCGTGTCCTAGCAACGGAACAGCTCGCCTTACAATGATGCTCTACCTCGTGCGGATGCTATTAACCTGGAATCTCTACATGTAACAGTAAGTCCTAATGCTCATTTTAGATGCCATAGAATCTTTATAAAAGCAGGCTCACTTTAGGTGACTATAGCCTCATGAAACCTGTTGATGTAACTCCTCTAACAACATGATTGATAATATCTTTGTTTGTTAAATTCTTGTACAATCTATGTGTATACAGAACTATGAAAGTGGGCAATGAAAACTGTTTTCGGGGGGGGGGGGGGGGGGGGGGGGGGGGGGGGGGGGGGGGGGGGGGGGGGGGGGGGGGGGGGGGGGGGGGGGGGGGGGGGGGGGGGGGGGGGGGGGGGGGGGGGGGGGGGGGGGG